>JABUQX010005467.1:0-23327 GCA_015478945.1 Trachelipus rathkii | reverse complement strand
CTCTTTTTTCATGCCTTCCTGGCCCCTCCGCTGTGCTATAGGGTGCGCGGTCTTTAGGTTAATTGCCGCTGATCTAAGCAATTCAGGATTTTAATATTTTTGGAATGTACTTTAACATTTTCTTAAAAGTATTAATGAATTAATAATAAAGTCTGAAAGGGAAGTTTAGGAGTCTAATTCTATTTCTTAAATTATAAGATTTAAATTTAAACTTTCAATTCATTTTTATTTAAATTTTAATTCTAAATTTGTGTTTGGGAGTTTTCATTTTGTTTCGAAAGTTGAAAAGGTAATTTTATTTCTTTAGTTTTTGATATTTCCTTTTTCTGTTGAGAGATTTTTTTTTTACAATAGGTAGAAGTGCTGGCAAAATATACCAATGCTAATTTATACTGGTATTGTTTTATTAGTAGTGACGAGTTTTGCGTTGACACTTTATTTTTTCTAGTGTATCAATCATTACCTCCTGCTGGTAGTCAATTTTTAAAAGATAATTTTCTATTTTATTACTATTGCTCTGCTATAAAGTAGTACTAGTATGGTAATAGTAGTGGTGACATATAATGAATTTGAACGGGCTGCCAAGAAAAATTGTTGCTTATTCTCAACTGATTACCTTATATTTAATTAAAACTGAAAATTCCTGTTCTTTTTTATTGACACTTTTTTTTATATTGCAGGTTAGAATTTGCAGTGCGAGTGCAAGTAGAAATTTAATGAGAATATACTTTAGTCAAAGGTAAATAAATATGTGTGGTCTAATGTTTGTTGCCACTATCTTGCTTATTGTACTAGTAAATACTAAATTAAAAATTTGGGCGTATAGAAAACTGATTTTTGTTACTTAAACTATTTCAAAAGGAATATTTAATGATAATCTGCTTATATAACATTTTTTATCTAGTGTTTCAGTACCTCCTGCTGTTGGAGTCGAAAGTTTATTTTTTTTTTGTTTTTTAAGAAAATTTTATTACGCTACTACTAAGTAGTATTAAAATAAAATGATGAGTAATGCGAACGGGCTGATCAAAATAATTTATGTTGATTGTTCCAAACTGATTTATCTTTTATTTAAAACTAAAAATAATTTATTTCCGTTTTATTGACACGCTCTTTTATGTTTCAGGTTGAAATCTTTAGTGGGAATGTATGCAAGGAATTTAATGAAAACTAGAAAACTTCAACTTTATAGATTTTTAAGAAAATTTATTGTGGAGATGGGATGAAGCATTTGTGTTCTCTAGGGAGCTTGAAGAACTTGTGATTGTCACAAACTACTGTATCTTCAAACGTGCTGAAGTATATATAAAGTCCTGGGATTTCGCTACCTCGGATTATTTTTGGTAAGTTGTATATATTGGTTTAACTTTTTAGCATTAATTATTATATAGTGGGCGATAATCTAGCGGTCTCCAAACTTTTTTGATCGCGTACCCCTAAGATGAAAATAATTATAAGTTGTACCCCTATAGGCCTATAATATAACTTAATATAATATAATATGATATACTATAATATACTATAATATAATATATAACAATATGCACTTAATAATATAATATATAATAAAAGACACAGTGAACATTAAGAGAACCTCGCACTCACGTGATACACGATCATTCACTCGCAGGTGATCATGAGCCTACTTCTTTGGCGTACCCCCAAGTATCACTTCGAGTACCCCACTTTGGAGACCACTGATCTAGAAAGAACCCTATCGTAAAGAAGAGCGAAATTGATTACTAGGTGTAACCTTTAGCTATAAATGATATCAACTTTCCCAGCAGCTTAAGATCATCGCACTCCGTTCCTTTTGGCATTTCCATATATTGCTTTGAAATACATAATCTATACTTGATTAATAAGTGAGATGAGACTAAACGTACAGCCGCGAGTGTTACTGTAATATCTTTACATTTATACTTTAACAATCGCCTTTAAAAAGAAAAGACCCAAAATAACATTTTATTTTTGTTATAAATATTTTGTCGATAAACTACGATTAAAAGTTAAAGCACTTTAAAAAAAAAAAATACATAAAGTAACTAAGGTAATTGAACAAAAATTCGCCCCAAAAAGAAAATAGAAGCTCCAAGAACCCAAATAATTAGCCAAATAAAGCGCGATCAGAATCAAGTCTAGAGTCCACCCAACTTCGATATTCCTAACGCACGCAAACCCGCTGTAGTCACACCGAAATAAAGGTGAATTTCCGACCCACTGTTCAACCTTGACCCAATCGGGAGAAAAACAAACAAATGCCTGAAGGGCCAAGCTCAATAATTCTATAAACAATAACGACTTTATATACAGAACACCCTGAAAAACGGAAATAAAAACATATAATACAAAGCAGTCGAGAAAGCCTGAAATATAAAGCACGCACTTATTTAAAGCTTTAGCTAGCATAAACTGAAGATCATTCCCATGCAGAAAAAACAAAAGAAAAAATTAAACAAGCCGAAAAACAAAAAACAATCATTTATTACTTGCATTTTCCACGTAGCTTTATTATTGATTTTCCTTCTTCATAAGATCTATTAATCTTATATCCTTTTTCCCCATTTCTTTCTTTCTCTTTTTTTTTTCTTCAATTTTTTTAAGTCAATTTTTTCTTATCGCTTGTTTTTCTTATTTTGAAGTTTTTTCTTAAAAAAACTAACTTCTAATGATAGTTTAGGTCGTGTGTGTTGCCCTAACCAGTTCAATCTATCGACTATGGCTTTATGTTCTGTCATCTCTTCAGAACTCGTATCCCTTTCATCTCTTAAATCTTTTAATTTCAGGACACCATCTGCATAACATGTTGTATTGGATTAAGCATAATTTCTTGTCCAACTTTTTCTACATTTGTCCCTATGTACTTAATACTTTTTTGTTCTTCGGAACCTATTTTTATTTTCTTTTAAATTTTGTATCACTTTATTAAATTCTTAATCACCTCCATAACAAAAATCGTTAACATGTGAACACAATTCCTGTTAGTTTTCCATTTTTCTCCAATAAAATGTCTTTTAAACTACATTTTACTCCTAATTAGTGCAAATTTTCAGTTTTTCAAAAAAAAAAAATAAATAAATAAACTTTAAAAAGTGAAAAATTGCGCTAATTTTTTTCTACTCTACCAATTAATATAAAATTTTTAGGACTTATATAGTTGGGGAATAGATCTTTTTTAGATAATTTTTTTTTGCATTTTCTAAAGTTTTTTTAAAATTTGTTTCATGCCCAGAGGCAAAACTGCTGCATATACAAAGAAAAGCAACAAAAAAAAACTAAATAAAACATGTGTATATTCCCCCCCCTCCAACTAGAGAATCTCTGAAAATTTCATATTAATCAGTTGACCCCCCAAAAAATCATTTTTTTTTTATTTTTCAAAGTTTGGAATTCTGGTTTAAAAAAAACAACTATTTTTGGTACTACACCATTCTTTGTATATTAAAGTTTCGAGTCATTTCAAAATGAATTGTAGGAGAAGAATGCCATTGTCCAAAACATGGGTTTTCTTCAAATGAAAATACAAAGCTAATCAATGTAGAGAAACAGAAACGCTATAAATCAATGTTTTAAGAATCTGAAATAGCCATTTTGTTTTTTATTTGGTGCAAACTGACTGAAAACTAAAAAAATTCACCATTTCCAATTTAGGTCTGAAACTGAAATGCCCCATAACCAGAATCAAAGCCAGCTCAAATATAATTCTCTGAACAGTTCTCATTACTGTATTTTTTTTTTAATCAAGGTAATTGATGTTTTAAGATATTAATAAATAAAACTTTTATTTTAAACTTATTAATGAATCATAAGGGAGACTTTTATAACTCAAGCCCCCGATCAACGTAATAGCAGCTGTCTGCACAAGTTTTCATGCTGACATTTTTCTTCTTGATAAGTTTCTAATCTCTTAAGTCAACCTCTGAAAAAATGCTACAGAATAGAGAATTTTCTATTTAGTAGTAGTAAAATTTGATGAAATGAATACGGGCGGTCAAAATCCTTATGTTGATTGTAATCACTGATTATATGTTAAATTTTATAAAATGATCTTTTGTTTTTCACTTTGCTGATTGTAAATGTTTAAATTTCAGGCAAAATGTACTTTGTACCAGGGCAAGTCGGGAGAGTCTTGGCTACACCAGCCCTATTTGAAAAAGTTGGTGATGGATGGAGCAGTGGATGAGGGGTTATTATTGGAAACCAAACGTGGTATAAGAAGCCGAAAAGCACAAGTTTGGAATGTACTGAAATATTTATTTCATCTTAAAAGGTAATCAGTTCATATGGTTTAATATTATGGTCTGTTACTCATTTCCCTGATGTAATTAAAAAAAGATTTTCCCCCCCCCCATCAATCCTGTTCATAGTTTTATAGTAGAAAGTATCTTTTTAAAAAAGTGGTTTTACAACAGATATATTTATTACATTGCAAAAAACTTATTTCAACTGGCGTCAGGTTCACTAATAGATTTCTATTTTTGGGTTTATTGACGATGTTCGTTTTTGAAAGAATTAGGAGAATAGTTTGATTGTGTGCTTAGAACCCCAGACTTTTTAGCCAAATTCTGAGTTACTTTTCCATTGATTGTCCACTGGCAAATTATTTGAATTTATTTGACGATGTAAAGGCCATTGTAAATAATTCATGGTTAATTCTCTGTAAATTATATTTTCTAAAAAGATTTACTTATTTGATTTTAATTTTTATTTAATACTTCCAGAGAAGAGTTGTATTGAGCAGACATATTAAAAGTTGAAAGGTAACTTTTCTTTTTTTTTCTTTTTGTGATGGAAATATTGAATAAATATTTAAAATATCATATACATAAAATAAGAGTGAAAGTGATGATATATACGGGCGGACAAAATGCTTTAATGTTGATTTCGTCTTGACTGATATTTTTAGTATTAGTAACGAAAAAGGAAGGCTTTGTATTTCTATTAATTTTACCATTATCTTTTACCAGATCCTCTCCTTTACGACATATGAGTGGCGGTGGGAACGTTATGCTCCGTGAAGAGAACTTTTCTAGAGGTATTATTAGTTACTAATTATTATTATTATTATTATTTAGTAGTAAAATTTGCTAAAATTTATGTAGGCGGTCAAAATCCTTATTTTGATTGTATTTATTCTGTTCAGATTTTAAATTTGATAAAATTGACTTCTTGACCTTCACTTCACTGATGGCAATGTTTAAATTTCAGGCGAATTTGACTTGAGTGCCAGGGCACTTTGGGAAATTCTTGGCGGCATCAGCTTCATCACCGTCCAGGTGAAGATAGCGGGAGCAGTGGAAGAGAAGTTATTAAAAGTCAAAAGGTACAAGTTTAGAATGTACTGAAAAATTTACATAATTTTAAAGGGGTTATTACTCGTTAGGTTTTCTGTTACCCATTTGCCTGGCGTTATCGAAAATATTTTTTAAAAGTTGTAAAAAAACAATTCTAATTAAAATATCTATCGCTATACTTTAAAAGACAACTACCGCTAACGCAAACCTTTTGCAAAAAGTAGAAGAACCTAACTCAAGCCAATGGACAAAAAGAAATAATTCTTGCTTTAGATTAGTTACCGAAGTAACTATTCGACGATTAAGTATATATAAATATCAAAACGATACAATGAGAGTTGTATAGTTAGGAAAGTACTAGAAACCCACCTACACCTGAAACTTTGTAAAGTACTGCTGGATCCAGTTTCTTAATACCTTGTGGGACCCGTCTTTCCTCGACCAAAAGCAACCTTTATACCCTAAAGCTGAAATTTAACTATACTTATTAAATATCCAAAGGCTAGAAAGGAAACAACATATATATGTGAAGACCTACGGAATAAAAAACTGGTTTGCTCAAACATAAAATAAGAGTAAAATATAAAGCTGTAACACTTATCAAAGATACATGCTGCACAAGCTCTGACATGCCCTTCAAGCATAATCGATTCAAAAAGTTAGTTGCAGCAAGCTCTCTGAAAGAAGATGAAGTAAAAAACAATCTATTGTTTTTTCTAGTAGTAGTAAATTTGATGAAAAGAATGCGGGCGGTCAAAATCCTTTTGTTGATTGTATTCACTGATTAAATTTGATAAAATAATTTTTTTTGTTTCCACCTTGCTGATTTTCATTGTTTAAATTTCGGGCAAAATGGACTGTGTATCAGGGCAAGTCGGGGAGAGTTGGCTACACCAGCCCTATTAAAATACAGTGGTGATGGAGGGAGCAGTGGGCGAGAAGTCGAAAAGCCACAACTTTGGAAATGTACAGAAATATTTCATTATAAAAGGTGATTACTTGATCGGGTTTAATATTAAAGTCTGATGTTAATAATTTCCCTGATATGATGGAAAATTCTCCCCCCCCCCCTCTCCCAATGAATCGCGTTCATTGTTTTATAGTAAAGTATTTTTTTAAATAGTGGTTTTGCAACATATATTTATTACATCGTAAAAAACATTTAAGTTGGCATCAGATTCACTAATACTTTAAGATTCTATTTTGGGTTTTTTATTGCTGATGTTCAAATTATTTGTATTTATTTGACATTGTAAATAATTAATGGTTAATTCTCTGTAAATTATATATTCTAAAAAGAGCTACTTATTTGATATTAATTTTTATTTAATATTTCCAGAGAAAAGTTGTATTGAGCAGACATATTAAATGTTGAAAGGTAACTTTTCTTTTTTTCTTTATTTTTGTGATGAAAATATTAAATAAATATTTAAAATATTAAATATATGAAATAAGAGTGAAAGTGATGATATTGTACGGGCGGACAAAATGCTTTTATGTTGATTTCGTCTTGACTGATTATATTTTCTTGTATTAGTAACAACTAGGGACGACTTTGTATTTCTATTAATTTACCATTACCTTTTACCAGATCCTCCCCTTTTGCGACATATGAGTGGCGGTAGGAACGTTATACTCCTTGAAGAGAGTGAAATTTTCTAAAGGTATTATTACTATTTATTTATAATTATTATTATTTAGTCATCATCTTCCTTTTCCCCCCCAAAGATTGGGGGTAAGGTGCGTGACATGCATCGGAAAAGAATAGTAGAAGAATATGACACAAGTCGAAAAGAAAGCCCAGCCTTACCGTCCCCTCTATACGCATTAGTGAGAACTCGTCGCAGTCAGAAAATCCACCCTAGAACT
This sequence comes from Trachelipus rathkii, assembly GCA_015478945.1. Classification (NCBI taxonomy): domain Eukaryota; kingdom Metazoa; phylum Arthropoda; class Malacostraca; order Isopoda; family Trachelipodidae; genus Trachelipus; species Trachelipus rathkii. The sequence continues at coordinate 16,164 of JABUQX010005467.1, read as the reverse complement.
TCATGGGACCGCGACGGATCCTCACTATGGCATATTGTCGGTGTAGGGATCATCCCTTGGCCCAGGTGGGACACAACCATACCAACTCCATTCTCTCTTACCATGCACCTTTCTTCTCGCCTCTGCCAAACTCGCATTTCTCTCCTCCAGACATTCGTTTACTGACTCAATCCACTTTTTCTTCGGTCTCCCAGCCGGTCGATTCCCAACACACTCACCACTATACATCTGCTTAACCAACCGACTATCATTCACCCTTTCCACATGACCAAACCATCTCAACGTACTTTCATTTATCCCTTTCTTCACACTACATAACTAATACGTTCATTCCTCATTTTATCAATTCTTTTCACGCCTAACACGCCCCTAAGATTGTCCATCTGAACATATTGAAATTTAGATCTATACTTCTTATTCCAGACCATTGTCTCACTACTATATATTTACACATATTTAGTAGTAGCAGTAAAATTTGCTAAAGTTTATATAGGCGGTCAAAATCCTTATTTTGATTGTATTTATTCTGTTCCCATTTTAAATTTGACAAAATAATGATTTCTTGATATCCTTCACTTCGCTGATGGCAATGTTTAAATTTCAGGTGAATTTGACTGAATACCATGGCACGTTGGGAAATTCTTAGCGGCATCAGCTCCATCACCATCTAGGTGAAGATGGCGGGTGCGGTTGATGAGAAGTTATTAAAAGTCAGAAGGTACAGGTCTGAAGTGTACTGAAAAATTTGCATAATTTTAAATGTTTTGTTACTCATTTGCCTGGCATAATTGAAAATATTTTTTAAAAGTTGTAAAAAAAAATTCTAATGACTATCTATCCCTATACTTTAAAAGTCAAAAGAAGGCACAAGTTTGGAATTGATGCAGCATATTAAATATATACTTTGGTTCAGTTAACCCAAACAATTTTCGCATTGGTCTTCCGATTTTTTGCTTTTCTGAAATTTTTAAACTTCGTAGCTGCACTTCTAACTTTATTCGCTCTTATACCGTTGACAACTCTACATTCTTCCACACATTTCAAATCTTCCCCCTTTTTGCATCTAGAGTTGCCTCTCGTCTACAGCTTTTCTATGGAATTCTTACCGATCTGATCGGGATTTCTCAGTGGGGGTAACCGCAATCTTGTGAAATTTAACTTTTAAAAACTCACTTGTTCACATCTCCCTCTCTAAAACACCTCCCAATTTCCCTATACCCTTCGACGGCTCTTAACGTTTCACCTGTGAACAACTTAAAATTCTTGGATTTAAATAACGAATTGTCTTGATCTCATATGACATCGGTTGCTTAAGTGTCCTAAAAGCCTGGGATTCTGTACCGATTGCGTGAACTTTTTCTTCTGCCCTGTTGATAGGGTTGAGGCAAAGGCTAAGAGACTTATAAACTATCTCATACTTTCCAACTCTCTTGACCCTCTTTCTCTGCGACTTGACATTGGCACCCTATCTCTTTCATATAGGTATTAAAGCAGCAGGTGCTCTAGGGAATTGACCTCTCGCATTCCTCCACCTCGGCGTTGCCCTTAACACACGAGGTGCCTTGCTCTCACATGAATATCGTGGGAATATTGGAGACTCGAGGCTGGTTCGTTGTGGTGCCTCCTCTTTTCCAGCTGTATTCAATCTTCCTCTCTAAGGTTCACATCGCCCACAGGAGGGAATTGGCTTAGGCAAGGGATGCGAGGGTTTACTTCCCCTTTTTTTTTTTTTTTTTTTGCGCCCACCTTGAAAAGGTGAATGGTGGCTTCGTTTAAAAAAAAAAAAATTGGTCAACTATTTGTCAAATTTGGATATTTCATAAAAGACATGCGAGAATTTGGCAGATAAATGAACATTTTCACGAGTATAGTATGAGTTCTATAATTTATGGCCTATTAGGGGTGTGGGGAATGGATACTTTAAACAAAAGTTTAAGCAAATTAGTTTTTTTTCTTAATGAAAATTATGAATCGATTATACTCTGAAAATCGATAGTAAAATAATTGGTAAATTGTAGGGCTGCGAAAATTTTCTGCACAATATGCATAATTTAAATAAAAAAGCACATGATCGTACATAACCATAGATTAATAATTTCTAATGTGATTAAACCAAAATTATTTATTAGCCGAGGCTATTTTCCAAAACAATATGGCTATAAAGACCAAAGTAATCTAGTACCGGTTTTTAAGCCTACCGTAATTCAATGGTAGGTAGCAGGATCGATTCGCGAGGGAAAGTGCCAGGGTTCGACCCCTCGTCCGGGTCCTAGGTAGTAATTGCTCGCTTAGAACAGTAGACCCGTGTGGTCAGAACTTCAAGAAAAAAAAATTTATTTAAAATTAAAAAGGGGAATACAGCAATGTTAGTTATTAATTTTTTTTTTTATTCTCAATGTAAATTTTAATTACGCATTTGATTTTAATTTTTATCTAATGATTCCAGAAAAAACGGGCTGACAGAATTTTTTAGTATTAGATATGTTTTAATTATTTTGATGTGGAAATGGTAACGAATAAGTTTTAGTATTTCTACAAATTGTTTTCTTTTTTTTTCCAGAGCCTTGCCTCCATGAGTGAGCGGTGATTGCAGTGAAAACTTTGTTCTTGAGAAAAAGTCTGAAATTTCAAGATATATTATGATAAATATATTTGTAAGTATTAACATAAACCATTAGTAGAGGAGTGTTTTCATAATTTCAAAACTTTATCATCGACATATGTAAAATCAGTTTTGACCAACTTTAGATACAAATGTACGTGGAGTCGGGACAGTTATATATTTTTTATTATTTTTATTAAAGGAACTTTTAAAATATGCGTACTAAATAAAATGATTTATAGTTTCTTGTATTATTATTCAACTCCTTTACCCATATTGGGGGTTGGCTATCTCATTGTAGGGGCTCACAACCTTATCCCCGTGTAGAACCTAGCCATTCACGTTTATTAGCACCGGTCTTCTCTCTCGCCTCTGCCAAACTCATTCCTTTCCTTCGCCGATTTTAATCCACTTTTTCTTCGGTGTCTAAGCCGATCGATTTCCAGTACACTCGCCACTATCATCCATCCTTTCCATATTACCAAACCATCTCTGTGTACTATAGTTTATTCACATTTATGGCTTTCATACCACACTAATGCGTTCCTCCCTCGTTGTCAATAATTCTCGCATCCAAGATTGTCCATCTGAACACTTTGTACTTTTGATCTATACCTCTTATTCCATACAGAGTTTCACTCCTATATATCGAGTGGTAACAATATCCCTATGCACAATCCTAGTGCACTCGTGACTTAGTCCCTTTACATCCATCTATACCTCTTATTCCATAGTTTCACTACTGTATATTGAGTGGTAACAATATCCTCATGCAAAATCCTAGCGCACACTCGTGACTTAGTCCCTTTACATCCACCAAGGATTTAATTACGGCAGCCAGCCATCTTACTATTTACAACCGTTCCCTTTTCAGCTAACATATATGATCTATCCTAAAATTTAAACCATTTTCTAATTGCTCACCATCTAACAATTTCACACCGCGGACTCTGCTCACTCACTACCATAGTATTACTTACCTAAATTTACTTTCGTACAATAAGCAGGGGCACCTTGCACATTTCCATTCTTCATCAGTCTTAACATCTTGCTATTCATATAAAATGCCCAGCTACACTATCGTCAGACATGCTTCCAATTCCTGTCATACGCCTGTTACAAGTACAGAAGCCCTAAAAATATCTTTCACTTGTCTCAATGCGAAATTTAGATTCCACATCCTTTACCACTTCTAATTGCATCTTGTTCTTCGCCCCTCGACGCACTCTTTCAACCAATATTCCAGCATATAAACTTCCCCAATTATACAAAGATAAAATAATTAGTTAATTACACAATTGAAACTCGTAATAAATAAATTTGATAAAAGAAAACTACAATTTCATACAGATTCCCTTTAAGATAATTTATAAAGTACTAATCAATGGCAAATAAAACTTTACTTCATATAATACGAGTAAAAAACATTTTTAATAACTTACAATAATGTTGAAAACCTTCGTATAGGGTAGATTATACCTTCGTATACCTAGGCTAGAGTAATGGGAGTCAACACATTCTTACTCATCACAAGTAGTTCCATTTGGGACGATAGTTTAAAATAATTTTTAGTTTCTTTTGCTTGTGCTAATTCCAGATCGTTTGCAGCATGTCAAAATTTTCGATGGAGAAACTTCAATTTGGATTAACCATATACTGCAAGTTTTATTTGGGCCTACAGTAATTAGTTTTAAAGGATTACAGCCTTAAAATTTTCCTTTACAACTATTTCCAAACACAATAGTGAATATCTTCCTTAGGTTAATTATAATTTTACCTCTTTAGATTGGATCTAATTCTATTTATAAGTGTGTCTATACAAGTTTGGAGTAGCGGCCAATCTAACGGACCAAATATAACCCATATTTGGAAGCGGAGAAGAGTTTTTGGTTCCTATAATGTAATGTATATTTCTGTAGGAAGAAAGTCTATCTATAATTAGATGCCTGACAACTTAAATATTTTAAACTTCTAGAATTCACTTTTTATGAAGCCATTACATTATAAGACGACCTGTTTGTAAGAAACAGAAAATGGAGGTTAGGTTGAAAAGAATAGTAAAAGGAATAGTTTGGCAAATATGAGGAAATGAAAATTTAACGTTAATGAAAAATTTTCAAGAATCGCCATGTACAAAACTTTAGGTAAAAGATCATTAAAGCTGAAAAGTAAAATTTTAACATCGAATATATGAAATTGTAAACATTTGGGAAAGCAGTGGGAATGTCTATCGAGAAGCACTTTAACATAGTTCGATTTGCAACTGTGGTAATTGTTCATAGGCTAAATTTATTCCATGGAAACTAACATATTACATGTGTTGATAAATTGAATGCTATGCTTATATCATGACAATGATGTTTGATATGTCAAACTTTATTCATAACTAGAATGATTAAGTAGAAATTCAGGTTCTATATAAACGCGATAGAATTTCAAAATTACTTAATAGCTTTTTCTCAATGAAAAATTTGAATTAATTTTAATGAAATACTGAAAAGTAATCATAAGTTTGTCTAATTCACTCAAGTAGAAGCAGATGTGTGCATGGAACTATTGAAAAGGAAAATTTATTGTAATAAAGTCTCCTAATTCCCAAATTCTCGTTTCATGGTGTTTGAAAAGGTCGAGCCTTTGATGCTTTCGAATTTTGTTTGTAGAACGGGACATAACCAATTCGCGCGCATTTTCAAAGGAGTTTAATTATGAAACATTTTTGTTGGAAAAGTTTCCAGCGTTATTTGATTAACTCTCTCATAATGTTTAGACTTCCGCTTCTATAGCCAGATCCAAAATGATTCCTGTAAAAAAAATATATATAAACTAAAAATATATAAATTAAGAGGTGATGCAAACGGTTAAAAGTAAAAAATAGAAGCATATTTATATATATGATATATATCTATTATATATATTATATTATATATATATATATAATATATATATATATATATTATATAATATATATTCCGTGAATATGTCTTATATATATAATATATATTACTATATATATAATATATATATTATATATATATATATTATATATAGTATTATATATATATATATATATATATTATATATATATATATATATTATATATTATTATATATATTATATATATATATATATATATAGTATATATAGTATATATATATATATATATTATATATATATATAGAGTATAATATTCCGTATATATATATATATATATATATAGTATAATATATAAATATGCAATATATATATATATATATATATTATATATATATATATATATATATATATATATATATATATATATATATATATATATATATATATATATAGTCCAAGGGACTGGAAGGAGAGCGGTAATAGTACCTGTAGTAAGGGTAAGGGAGAAAAGGGGAAACTGTAGAAATATAGGGGAATAAGGTTTATTGAAGTGTTGGAGGGAAGGTATATGGCTGGTATTTTAGTCGAAAGAGTTGCGTCGAGTGACTGAGGACTGATTGTGAAGAACAAGGTGCGTTTAGGAGGTGGTAGAGGATGTGTAAGATCAAATCTTTACATTTAAACAAAATGATGAGAAAAATGAGGGAGAAGAAGAATAAATTATATTAGGTTTTATGGATTTACAACAGGCGTATGATAGAGTTAATAGGGAAGCTTTATGGCAGGTATTAGTGATATATTGGTGTTTGTGGTTAGGGCTGCTGAATGGAATCAAAAGTATGTATGACGATAGTGAAGCGGGTGTAAGAATAAAAGGTGTCAATGGTGATTGTTTAGGATTAATAGCGGAGTAGAACAGGGTTGTGTTATGTTCTCCTTGGTTATTCAATTGTGTATTTGGATGGGGTTGGAAGAATTCGAGGTTGGGATGGCAGGGAAAGGTGGTGTTAGAATGAATGGAGAATGGAGTAGGAGTGGAGGTTATGCCCTACCATATTGTTATCGCGGATGATTTTTGGTTCTGTGTGGCGAATCTGAAGAGAGTTTGAGAGGATTGGGTGGAGGAGATTTCGGCAGGGTTATGTAAAAAAGAGGGTTCTGAAAAGTAAAAACGTAGATAAGGAGTAAGTTATGGTTGTGAGTGAGGACAGTCCTCAGTTGTGAAGTTATGTTAGATGATGAGCAAGCTGGAGCAAGTGTCTGAGTTTAAATATTTAGGGTATGTGTTGGGAACGGATGATGAAACGGAGTAGATGCAGAGTGTAGCTAGGAAAAGTTGTGAATGGCAGGAAGGTTGCTGGGGCAATTAAATCGTTTGGTGAATGTAAAAGGAACTAGTCTGGAGTGCGCTAGAGTCTTACATAAGGGTATGTTTACTGTGTTATTGTATGGTTAGTGAGACTATGGTTCTGAATAAGAAAGTATAGATCTAAAGTTTCAATGTGGTTCAGATGGACAATCTTAGGGCATGCTAGGTGTGAAAAGAATGATAAAATGAGGAATTGAACGTATTAGAGAGTGTGTTGGTGTGAAGAAATGGGTAAATGAGAGAATTAAATGAAAGTATGTTGAGATGGTTTGGTCATGTGGAAAGGATGAATGAAAGTCGGTTGGTTAAGCGGATGTATAGTGGGAGACCGAAGAGAAAGTGGATTGAGTCGGTGAACGAATGTGAGTCGGTGAACGAATGTCTGAAGGAGAGAATGTGAGTTTGGCAGAGGCGAGAATAAAGGTGCATGATAGGAGAGAAATGGCGGGGTTTTGTATGGGGGCATGGTTGTGGCGCCACCTGGGCCAGGGATTGAACCCTTACATTGACGATTACCATAGTGAGGCGTCCGTTCGCGGTCCATGATTGCTCAGGGTGGATTTCTGTCTGTGACGAGCTTCTCACTATTAATGGTACAGAGGGGCGTAAGGCTGGGCTTTCCTTTTCGACGTTTGTCATTGTTCTCCTACTGCTTTTCTTTTCCGATGCTATGCTCGTCACCTTACCTCCAATTTTGGGGCAAAGAGGAAGGTGAAGAAAAAAAAAAATATATATATATATATATATATATATATATATAATATATATATATATATATATATATATATATATATATATATATATATATATATATATATTTATATATATATATATATGCCTGTAGCGTAGGGAGGTTGACTCGCCGACTCTCATGCGAGATGCGATGGTTCAATCCTCCGCGTAGCAGTTTGAGTTTTATCTAGTCCTGGGGGCAAGAATAAAACTCGGCTGCCAAACCCGTAGGTGGCGGCAGGCTTTGGGGATGCCGGCCTTAAAGCTCGATTTCTTGTAGTCACTCCGTGTTACCCTCTTCTGAGGAAGGGTAAAGCACATAAAAGGAAGTATATATATATATATATAGTATATTAATATATAGTATATATATATATAGATATATATATATATATATATATATATATATATATATATTAATATATATATATATATTATAATATATATATATATTATAGTATATGAATTACATCGAAATATAATGTATGAATGAGTAAAATTTCATCACACTTTAGTTTCATAAAATGTAATTAATGTAAGCGAGTGGTTGTGTATTTGGCCCAGGTTATGAACTCTGACATTGACGATATAACATATTAGGGTTATATCGCAATGCTTTGAAGGTCTAGGGTGATTTTTGGGCTTGATGATGGCTCGACTTTAGCGTTTCATGCTCTTCTACTTTATGTTTCCGGATGCATGTTGCGTACCCCACCCCCATTCTGTTTACATAAATATAGCTTTAAATTAAAAGGAAGACTAGGATTTTGGGTTTTAGCCACCCCTCCCCCGAAATGGTCACAATTTTCAGCCAATTGGCCAAATAAAAAGTAAACCGTAGCTTTCCCTGGCCCAGAGGCAAAACTGCTGTACATACGAAAAAAAAATAAAAATAAATAAAACGTGTATCTCTTTCCCACTACAAATGCCCTGAAAATTTCATGTTGATCCGATGACCCATTTTTTCCAAAAAAAAAAAAAAAAAAAAAAAAAAAAAAAAAAAAAAAAAAAAAAAAAAAAAAAAAAAAAAAAAAAAAAAAAAAAAAAAAAAAAAAAAAAAAAAAAAAAAACAAAGTTAGGTGTTAAAAATCCACTGTTGACAATCCTTTAAGAATAGACCTATCGTTGTATAGTTTAAGTGAATCAAAAAGTGTCAAAAACAAAGTTTTTCTTCAAATGAAAATACAAAGCAAATCAATAGACACTAAATCGACATTTTAGGGGGTTAGAAAAAGTGGTTAACTTTTTATTTGGTTAAATTGGCAGAAAATTGTGACCATTCTTCTTGGGGAGGGGGGGGGGTGCTAAAACACAAAATCCTGCCCTGCCATTAAATAAACTAAAATGTAACAAAAGAATAACTCTAATAATTGAAAATACAGTCAGTTGTTCAAGATCAGCTGTTCGTGGAAATGCATGTCTTCGTATTGTCAAATTTTTAGTTGTGATTTGATGTTCGAGAATAGATTAAGTAATTACTTAAAATAAATAAAAAAAAGTTGGGGTAAAACAAATTTAACAGACTTTTTTCTTTCCAATTTAATTAATTAATCTTTTTCTCGAATGACAAAATGAATTAAAAGTTTCGACACTTTGAGGACATTAAAATAGGTCTCTTCTTGAGCCCTGGAAACGCCTTGCAAAAAGTTCGTGCACTCGTCATAAATTCTATCAGCAAAGTTTTTTCAAATCCTTTATCAATTTGCATGTGATGTGCCACTAAACCAAGACCTTCGAAAGCGCCAAAACAAGCTGGGTTTTAATCAAATTTTTAGAGTATTGTGAAAGTTAATCTTGCCTAACCAGTAAACTTAAGAAGCCATGATAAGTCGGAAGACCATATACTTAAAAAACAAGAACTCAGATGCTGGGAATCTGCGTTAGAATTCCACACGGAGTCGACCTAAGACCCAATTTTAACAGGTTGAAAAACTGTTACATTTTACATTCGACCTCTTCCAGAAAGTATGGTAGTCTTAACACGATGAGTAAAGGTTCAATGTCTACTGTTCTTGAACAACTGACAGCTAACTCAAATCTTGCACGAGCATCTTATATGGTATGGTATCAATCCTTTGATAAGATAAAAGCTGCTGTCATTACTGCAAACAGTAAAGTACTCTCTCTTCAAAATCCCTAATTAAAATTAAAAACTAATAGAATCTGGCTTAAAATCCTAATTTTAAAAATGATGATTTTGCATCTAATTTCTTACCAATGATTAAGATTATGGAATAATTTGTAAAGCTTTTGTCGCCGATCTGATCCTTCCGTTTTGGGGATAACATTGTGATAAGCTTCCCAAAAGGACCTTCCGAACCCACCGAACATTCCTGCAATTGCCAATTCATATTCGTGGTGACCATAAAAAGAAGCAGGATCAAAAATAACTGGAATATATTATATTTCATAAAAAAAAAGGTTAAAACATAATATTTTCATACAAAAATTGTATGCTTAGTAATGTAGAAATTAAATCTTATTTTAATGATGTTTGCCACCCCCCCATTCTCTGATAATTGACCTATGCATCAGAATATTAAAAATGGGTAATAGAAATAATTTAAAACTAATAAACAACGTATCATTATTTTTATTATTATTAAGTATATCTTCAGTATGATAAAAGACAAAAAATAATGACATAAGAATACGACGCTTTGAGATTTTAAATCATTATATTTATTGAAATTCTGATTTCCTACAGTAATATATGGTTTACCATTACTCATGTATGAGAGAATAACTCTAGTACCTCTTCTAATAATGGTTTATGGAAGGACTTCAGAAGAGGAAAAATACTTAACCAGGTTCATTGGCAGTTTCTCCAATATTTCCACTCCATAAGTCTCCATGAAGTAAAGATGGCTCTATGTCTATTCCTTTAAAAAATTCTGGCAACTTCACACTAAGAGTCGACCATAAACTTACTGCTTCTCTGTCGCCATACTGAAAAAAAAAATACAAAACTTATTCAAAACTTACTTGAAGGCTTACTATTTCTTAATCAACTCGGAATGTATAGTTAATATATTAAAAAATAAAAAAAAAGAATTTTTAAAAAAATAATTCGCACACACACACACAATTCAGAAATACTCCTTTCTAAAAACGGCTGCATTCAATGTCAATGAATGACATGCTTCCCGCAGGTATCCATATTAATGATACAAAAATACAGGCACTGAGAAAAATAAATAAATTAAATATTGGGATGTGAAGGATATAAACAAAGTTAGAAAAAAAGAAAACAAAAGCTTATTCCTATTTAACCAGATAAAGACTGCATACCTAGACTACCATTACACATGGTCTGATAAAGTTGGTATATGGAAGGACTCTAATTTGACAGAACAAAGGGAACAGATGACTTCGATCTACAATACTAGCCCAATTCTAATTTTTTTTTCCTTAGCATAACAATATGGCTGGCTGTCAGTAAGCAGTAAAGATATCAAATTAAACACTAGGGTAATAAATAAATTTACATACACCTTAACATAAAAAAGTGAAATCTTTAATTTAGAATAGAGAAATAATAGGTCTCTATTTTTGCGAAAGTAATTAGGTGCAGTAGTGAAATTAAATAGCTGACGCTTATATACAGAATTAAAAAAAAAATTGATGAATGAAAATGTCAATATTTTAAATAATACACTAACACTAAGGTAAGATCCAAGGTTTATTAGTTAATAGTAAATACTTAGTAAACCACGCACAAGAGGTAAAGAAGGGGATGCTCTTTGACAAAAATTGTATAAAAAATTTGATACGTTGATAGCTGACAATTGTTATGTTAATTAGTGGCATATAGGGGGGCAAAAGTTACCCAAAAATGATCTTAAGCCTTAATAGTACAGCAATAACAACAACAATCCACAGTCCATACAACAACAATTTATAATCCATCAAAATTATGCGCTAATTTTCAATTTGTTAGCCTGACTGCATGCCTTATTATTTTTTTAACTACTTCTACAAAATATTAAACATATTTAACTTTTGAACTTCCATTTCAAATTCCCAAAACTATTTATATTTTTTTGTTCAATTCTTCCTTCTTTCTTAGATTTTAAATATATGTTGTTGTAATAACGTGTTCAAAATATCTTTATCTCTATCCATAATAATAATAATAATAATAATAATAATAATAATAATAATAATAATAATAATAATAATAATAATAATAATAATAATAATAATAATAACAACAACAACAACAATTAACCACCATCCTCTTTTCCCCAGATTGGGGATGAGGTGCGCAACATACACCGGAAACAGAAAAGTTAGAAGAACATGACTTAAGCCGAAAAGAAAAGACCACCCTATCATCCCCTCCATATACTTAAGTGAGAGCTCGTCGCAGTGGAAAAAAATCCACCCTAGGGCTTCACAAGATCGCGACGGACATTAATGTAGGGCTCATCCCTTGGGCCAGGGCCAAAACCATACCCCTCTCACAAAACCCCGCCAATAATACCTATTATGCACTGTTCTTTACCCCTCTGCCACACTCGCATGCATTTCCTTCAGACCTTCCTTTACTAACTTAATCCACTTTTTCTTCGGTCTACCAGCCGGTCAATTGCCAACACACTTACCACTATACATTCCTTTAACCAATCGACAATCATCCATTATTTCATATGACCAAACCATCCGTTTATTCTCTCATTTATGCCCTTCTTTACACCACAAAACTCCTTAACACGTTCATTACCCATTTTATCAATTCTTCTCACACCTGACACGCCCCTAAGTTTGTCCATCTGAACAGATTGTACCTTAGATCTGTGACATTTAACATTAAAGCTTTACTACTAAACATTAACATCAGTAACAACATATCCTCATGCAAAATCCTTGTGTACTCGAGACTTAGTTGTTTTGTATTCACCAAGGATTTAATTTCATCAGCCACTCTCCTACTACACTGTGCATCATCAATTTCCTTATCATCCAACATATAGCATAAATATTTAACTTAGATACTCGTTTCAATTGCTCACCATCCAACATGATTTCACACCGAGGACTCTCCTCACTTACTACCATAACTTTACTCTTATCTACATTTACTTTCAAACCCCCATCCTTTTACATACACTGCCAAACCCGTCTACCAATCCTCTCAAACTTTCTTCAGGTTCACCACATGCTCATCTCTTTTTTACTTTTACCGCCTGCATCACCTCTTCATTCCGCCACTCATATTGACATTCTTACTTTAGACTTTAGCACATCCACATACTTCTCTTTCACTACTAACAAAGGTTTCCTTAATTTGCATCCAGATTTGTTTAGTTTAATCATGTTGACATTCAACTGATTTATTTGAAAGTGCTCTCAAATAACATTGTTCACTTAACATCTAACTCTTAATTTTCCCTACTTCCTTCTTTATCTATCTCTTTCCTCTCCATCTATTCCACCACTAACTTAATCTTACATAAAAAATATAATAATCCGATATTTACATTTCCAATCACTGATTTAACATTCATGACATACTTCAACATCATCTTCACCAACACAAAATTAATCATACTTTTAACATCGATACCATCTCTACCCACCACAACTCTCTAATACTTATTGATACTCTTGTGTCCGAAGAATGTATTACTTACACACACACCTTTCTCTTCACAGAAATCAATCGCTTTCCTATCCTTCTCATTTCCCCCCACAACCCCAAATTCACCTTAATTAAATCTACTAACCTATCCAATGAATTTTTATAACTACAGGAAAGGGAGTGATGTCATCTTTGAAAAAGGATGTACAGTTTCTATTATGATAAGTGTTCACTGACGTTTTAGTATAATTTTAAAATATCCTTTTTTTTAAATCTTCTTTCAGAAGAGGATTTTAAGTGAACCTTCTTACTTTAACGTTTAAAGTTTAAAATGGGGTTGTGATCTTTGATTTACTCATCTTTATGAAATATAATTAGTAGTAATTTTATAGTGTACCTTAAAACAAAGAGGGTCCACCTTTGTTATATCTTCACTTATTAAATGAAGCGAGAAGAATAACAATTAAAATATTTCCATAATACCAGTTCTATTATTTTTAATCTTCGATCTTCTAGAAACATCCTTCACCTATCTAACTTCAGCACCTTTCTTTATGTGTTATTGTTGCTTCGTATCAGGGAATTTTATCGCACCTGTTATACTATCTCTTTTTTGATCACCTATCCAACCATTCAAGTCGCCCAACACAATCAATCTGTAGCTCCTATTCATCCCATCCAAAACATCATTCAGATTATCTCAGAAAGTCACATTCTTTTCAACATCACCCTCAGATGGACCATATGTCACAACCACATATATATTGACGTAAATTTAACCATTAATATTCTAGTACTCACACAAACAAACTCTACCAAAGGTCTGTACCACAAATCACTCATTCTCTCAATTTCTTATTTCTCTCCACTCTAGCATACACATTTCACGCCACAACACTTGTCTTAACCACTACCTTTCATCTATGTTTCAGTCAGAGCAATCAAATCAAATTTATTCCTTTCTAAATACATCCATCACCTCTCTCCTCGCCATTTATTCCTCTTAACAATACATGAACCCAGACGATTCATACAATACTTAATAATAATAATAATAATAATATAATAATAATAATAATAATAATAATAATAATAATAATAATAATAATAATAATAATAAGGAAAGGAATGTTTGTGTATCAGAAGCGAGAAGAAGGTGCATATAAGAAGTGAATGGTTGGGTTTTGTGAGTGGTATGGTTGTGAGCCTGGCCCAAGGAATGAACCCTACATTGACGAGATGCCAGCGAGGGTCCGTGACGGTATTGTGAACCCCTAGGCTGAATATTTTTAACTACGACGAGTTCTCACTTAAGGGTATGGAGGGGATGGTAGGGAGGGCCTTCCTTTAGACTTACGTCATGTTCTTCAATAAACTTTTCTGTTTCCGGTGTATAATACGTACCTCACCCCCAATCTGGGGAAAGGAGGAGGAGGAGGATATAATAATAATAATAATCTCATCATACTCTTGTAAGTGCATGCACTGGCCAGACGTCTCGGATAAAACCTCTATCATTGTTAATCCTCATACATTCTAGTTCCTACCACCCTATTAATGTTTCCTCCTCTCTAGATCGGTTTTAAAGTTCTCTCTCCTTCCATTCGTATACAGTTTTCAGCATTGGTTATTACTAAATTCTCTTTCCGTATCGAAACCACCTCATTAATTAACCTTTCTCTATAAATGTTAATATGTTCTCTATTCCCAACACCTCTCTTATGTTATAGTTTCTTATTATATCCATTCTTGTTACTCCAAATATCACTAAGCACTTTCATCAAACAGTTCTGTATATTCTTCCTAGCTTTGGGGTTAAGAGCCCGTGTCATAATATACTTGTAAAAATATATTATTGTTTTTACTTTCCGAGGGATGTTCCGATCCTTCAGTATTGGGTACAGTGAGGCCGATTGCGCCTACTTGAACAAGAGACTGTGTAACCTTGTGCAGGTACGACGGCTTTTCTCTACCAGTGTTGATTGTTGAGAGGAGTGCAATCCTCCTTTAACCTTCGGGGACTGAAAACTATACGGCACTAATTACCAGTCTTAAATAGGACTGTGACAGGCTAGGAATTCAACAACCGGACATTCACTTGCTCAGAAAACTCGAATAATAATAATAATAATAATAAATAATAATAATAATAATAATAATAATAATAATAATAATAATAATAATAATAATAAATTATTTTAAGGATGATACTGACCTCTTTTTCAATCATGTTAATCTGATCTTGCAGTTTTCTTCCATAAAATGTCTAGGAATATAAAACTTATATAAATTAAAAAGCAATAAGCAAATAGAAAAAATTAACATTGTTATACTGATTCAAGAGATATTTATATCTCATGAAATTTACAAAAGGCGTTTTCATTTTTGTCATATGTGTAGAAAATAGAAATACTTGAGTTTTCATTCGTTTTGTTAAATTTAGCACAAAAATCGTAAGAAATACTAACAAGCGGTAGGAATTTCTCAGAATCCGTAAAGGTTGCATTTTCCGTCCTTACAAAATTTAGCATGTACTAAGAAAGTGTAAATGATACCAGATGTTGCCATGAAACTATTATTTAAATAAAGCTCCTCTTTAAACAATGAATAATGAAGAAAAGCACATAAGAACTTAAAAATATGATCAATGTGAAAACATTTATTTATACTCATATTTTTTCGTTTGATATATTAACAAAGTGGTTTTTACTTTGCTGTAATCAGCAGCTATAAAGGTTTCCCTTAGTGAAAACAATACCAGATTTCTTCAGAAAACTTTTTAATTTTCTATTTTTGCAATGGACAATGAAGAAATGTGTTAAACGACTATAAAAATAATGATTGTGCTAAAACATTTGTTTCATTTTTCGTTAGCACAGTGAGCAAAAACGATAACGCCTATAATCATATACAAAAATTATTTAAGTATTAAGCAATGGTTACAGTAAATATGCATTCAGATAGATTTTAATTCTAACGAATTCTTCTTATATTTTTATATTT
>JABUQX010005466.1:37500-38793 GCA_015478945.1 Trachelipus rathkii | reverse complement strand
AATAAAAATTAAGATAAAACTTTAATTATGAATTTTTTATAATTTTCAATTTTCAACAAACATATTGGCATTTACCCGTAATCTATTCTATTGCCTGTTCATTGTTTCCATGTAAGATTTGCCAGATAGGGCTAGGGTAAAATTGAAATTAATGCAAATGCAGACTAATTATATATATTTTTTGTAATAATTCGTATAATAAATATGTAGGCAAGTATTTAGTATTGTCTACAATTTATAGCAGCCTTATTAGAAAAACTAATATGTTGGAGGGGCTCACGTAAGCAAACGAGAGATAGATTTTTTGAGATAAAGATAGCGTGAATTTCTAGATCCCCATGCGCTCTTAGTATATTCTTCTTTTTATTTAATTAGGCTTGATGGACATCAAGAGGCCAATCGGCTTCTATTATTTTTTTATTGTGCTGGACATCTAAAAAGAACAGCGCTTTTAAGTCTTTCTTATGTATTATGTGACATGTGACCTTTTAAGGGTCAGTGCGGCTTCTTAATATTATTTATCAATTATCTAATTAAATTGGTGACTGGCAGTCAGAAGCCATGCGTTCTAAGTATATCTGTATTTATTGATATATTATGAGTTTGACTGAGACATTTTAGAGGGCCAATGCGCTTTCTTAATTATTAATTTTATTGGTTTGATGCAGTCTAAAGACCATCGGCTTTTAGTATATTCTTAATTATGAGTGACTGGGAATTATAGAGCTCATTGCGTTCATTATTATTTATTTATAATTATTTATTATTATTGTTGATGGGAAGTCTAGATAGGCCCATGCGCTTCTTAAGTATTATTCTGATATTTATTATTTATTATGTTGACGGGATAATATTTGAGTCGAATGCAGGCTTCGTATTATTATTTTATTGTTTCGATGGGTACAGTCTTAAAGTAGATCATCGCTTCTTAATATTATTTTATATTATGGGTTAAATGGGACATTCAGAAAGTTAATCAGCTTCTTAAATATTCGAATTAATTCTCTGACATGCCCATAACCATAATTATAAGAAAAATACTTAAAAGCCGAGATCCTATTTAAGACTAGTACCAGTCAACAATAAAAATTAATAATTAAAAACGCGCTTCGCCACTCTAGAATGTTACAGTCAACCCATAATAAATAATAATAGAAAATACAAAGCCGCATACGCATATCGACTGTCCCAGTAACCAAAATAATAATATATAATTATAATTAAAATAATTAAGACGCCGCATTGAACCCTCTTAGAATGTACCAGTATAATCATAACCATAAAGAATAATAC
>JABUQX010005466.1:0-22500 GCA_015478945.1 Trachelipus rathkii | reverse complement strand
CGCTTATAATTTATAATCTTTAGTCTTAAAGTATCTAGATACATTTGTATCGATTATCGGTATCGCTTAGAAGGTAAGCAAGTATCGGTATCGCTAAAGTACAATTTTTGTATGTATCGATAATCGCGCATAGCCAAATTTTTGTATCGTATGCCATCTGTGAACTACGTCTCATAATTAATATAATCCTCATAATAAATGCGAATAAAATAAAACACTACTTTCTGATCTTATAATTTAACAATTTCCAGCTTTCCTTTCATTAAACTCAATATATATTCGTAAAACAAGAAAGTTTATTTAATAATGATTCCTTCAATTCTGTTGCTAATATGGCACAGAAATATGTGGGCAAAAATTTTGTACTAGCTGTCAATTATATTATATTTGTTCAGTAGTCTCTCTTTTTTAACGGTCATGAATATCTGTTCATATAAGATATGCTGGACCACATCTTAATTCCCACTAAATTTAACTTCAGGCTATGATCCACTATTTGGTGGCGCTGGCCCCAATTTCATTCAGCCCACTAAAAATGGAATCAAATTCGGAATTATCAGCGATTTTGACTATAAACACCAAACTGTACTTTTTTGGCCTCATAAAACGTTGTTTTCCGTGGTTCTTTCTGCTGGTCTGTAGTCATATCTTTCAAATTTCAATTTTTCAAAAACCCATGTTATTGACATTTTTCGTATCAACTTCCAGAATTTTTTCCGAATGACTTCAAATTGAATATGCATAGATCTGATCCATTAGCTACAATGAATTACGCTATTACATTTTCGAATTTTTGAGTTCTGTGCTCAGCGTTGTCAGTTTCCCAAACCCATTATTTTTGGATTTTGGAAATGTATTTGCTTGATAACTTTTCTTCCTGTTCGGGCAAAGTGAATGAAATTTTCAGGGCATATGTAGTATGCGGGGGAGAGGCACATTTATTTACTAAGATTATTTTCTTTGTATATGCATTAGTTTTGGATTTTTGTGAACAAATTTTCAGAAAAAAAATTTGAGAAAATTTTTTTAAAAATTTTCTTGTTTTGGTAACAAAAAATTATTTAAGTAAAAAAGGTGTATCGTCGCCCACACATATATTAGCTCTGAAAACTTTGATGTTGATACAATAAGTTCAGAAAAAACAAATATCTCAATATTTTCACTTTTATTCAAATTTTTAATCGTTCCAAAAAGTGAATATTGAGATATTTTTTTTTTCTACTTATCCGATTCAACATCAAATTTTCAGGCTTGTATAGTTGGGTGAGATAGACCTTTTTTACTTAAATAATTTTTTTGTATACTCATAAGAAAATTTTAAAAAATTTTCCAAAATTTTTTTTTTTTTACAATTTGTTCCAAGACAAATCCAAAACTTAATGCATTACAAAGAATTATCTACAGTAAAACAAGATGTGCTCTCCCACTACATATGCCCTGAAAATTT
The DNA here is from genome assembly GCA_015478945.1 of Trachelipus rathkii. Classification (NCBI taxonomy): domain Eukaryota; kingdom Metazoa; phylum Arthropoda; class Malacostraca; order Isopoda; family Trachelipodidae; genus Trachelipus; species Trachelipus rathkii. Next base: position 21,053 of record JABUQX010005466.1, on the reverse strand, counting down.
CATTCACTTCTCCCCAAGCAGGAAAAAAATTATCGCAATTTTTTCATTCAAAATCCAAAACAATGGGTTTGGAAATTGGACACGCTGAGCACAGAACTCAAAATCGAAAATGTAATACGTAATTGTTGTAGGTAATGGACTGGACCTATCTATGATTATTTCAAGTTTGAAGTCACTTCGAAAAAATCTGAAGTTGATACGAAAAATGTTCAAAACATGGGTTTTTGAAAAATTGAAAATTTTGAACGTTTGACTACAGAGCACAGAAACCCCCACGCGAAAAGCAACGCTCTTTTAGAGGCGCAAAAAAGCTACAGTTTGGCTGTTTAATAGGTCAAACATACGGCTGATAATTCCCGGAAATTTGAAGTCCAACTTTTAGTGGAGGTGAAAATGGGGCCAGCCCAGCAAATATTGTATCATGCCCCTTCAAACTAATATTATTAATTTTTAAGGAATCCTTTTTTTATATCACTTTGTTCTTTGTATTAGGAAAAAACAAAGCAAAAATTTACAAAGCTCAGTTCAACCTCATCCACTCGCTTCCATTACAAAATTATGTCAATTGATGGTCAATGCTTATTAAAAGTAATTTTCCTTGTGACTTTTATCTCGTCTACAGGACAGGAAAGCAACACTGTGAAATTTCTTTTTTAATATCGACTAATTTATTAGTATCTTCTATTTTTTGGGTTTCGGAATATGAGAATATAAGCATTAAGTTTCTCTTGCAAAGCGGTTCATTTGGGCAAATTCTTGAGACACTCTCGTTTGCCATTTACAATATTAAAAAAACAAGCGGAAATTACATTTCTTTGTTGATTAAACACAGGTTTTTAAAGTCCATCACTTCCGTCTCTGTCAATTCTACCCATTGAAGAAATTCATCAATTTGATATAGTTGTCTTTTCATAGCAAACATTTTATAGGCCTTAATCGCTCCATCACTAAATGCAAGTTGTCTTTTAAAATCTTTGCATTCTTCTTCAGAGAGAGCGCTCCATTTAACAAATTTTTTAAGCAAGCTTAAACCTTTGTTAATAATAATTCTGATTTAATAAGGAGATTAATTACCACTGTCAACAATTGGGATTATATTTATTAATAGAAGAGGCAAAAAGAGATCAATTTTTTTCAGTATTAACAATAATTTTAAATATTCATAATAACCTGCAAATTTTTTCACATCTGAAACGAAACTTTCTTTAAAATCTTTAATTTCGTCTGAAGACAGACTCCATTCCAAAAACTCATCAATACATTTTAAATAGTCGAAGCCTAAGTAACGAAATCTCCATGGATTCACATAATCTAAAAATAAACTTTGCTGCCATTCTTTAATCTCCTCGGCACACAAAGCCCAATTCAGAATATTTTGAACCTCCTTCAACTTACGGTTTTCAATTAAGTGCCATAGAACTTCCTTTGCATTTGATTTATCATCTAATAGTCCTTTTGGAATAACTTGGTAGTTTCTTCTTTCAGGTACCCAAAGATGAATAAAAGAATACAGTATCCTTAGATCACACCGCACGACAAAGCTATTTCACCTATTTTTTCCCGTTATATATTTCACAAAGGTGATTTCTCTTCTAAGTTGCACTTTCAAAATCAGTCCGTAAACATTTTCTCATTACTCAATGGTAGAATCGAAGATCTAAAAAGATCAAACATTCATTACGACCATTACCTAACATTCTACAATATTGATCAAATCTCCAATAATATCTTGCTCTATCCTCAGAAACAATTAAAAGATCATATCTAAAATTCATAACTTCATTTAAAGACAAGAAAAATCATTATTAAAAGAGAAGGACTTGCATCCAAAAGTCTCTAAAATGTTTATGATAATCCCATAATTTACTACTAGACGATTTAATCTTCACCAAACCCACTATCCTTTTGAGCAAAACAAAACATATTTTTCGGTAATATATCCAAATATCGATTCACTGTGTCCATAAAAAAGTTTTGATAAGGCCAATTTAATAAATGAAATATACAAATACACACATATCTCGCTGTAGAATAACTTTAACTGACCCTCATTTAAACGACAAGCTTTCTGTATTTAGGTTTCTATGGGTTAATAGAGGAACGCTCCATGCACGGTGGTAGTGAATAATAATGGTGTTGGTGGTAGGCTTCGCTGAATGGAAGTCAAAAAGTATGTATGGGGATAGTGAGGCGTGTGTAAGAATTAAATGGTGTCAAAGGTGATTTGGTAGAGAATTAATAGCGCGAATGAGGACAGGCGTTGTGTTAATGTCTCCTTGAGTATTCCAATTATATCAGGATGGGTTCATGAAAGAATTAGAGGTGGGGGTTGGCAGGAAATAGTGTTAGATGATGGAGAATGGAGATGAGTGGAGGGGTATCCCTACGTATTTATGCGGATGATTTTTGGAGTTTTGTGAGCGAATTGAAGAGAGTTTGAGCAGAGATTGGTAGAGAGATTTGCCAGGATGTGTAAAAGAGGGGGGTATTGATAAGTAACGTAGATAAAGAGTTAGATGTGAGTGAGGTAGCCTCAGTGTGAATGAAGTATGTGTAGATGGTGAAGAAGCGTGGAAACAAGTGTTGGGTATTAAATATTATACGGGGAATGTTTGTTGGATGAGAGGGAAACGGATGATGCAGAGTGTAGGGAAAGCTTGTGAATGCAGGAAGGTGGCTGGTGCAATTAAAGTCTGTTGGTGAATGTAAAAAGGACTAACGTTGGAGTGCGCTAGAGGATTTGCATTGAGGGTATGATTGTTTCACTGTGTTATTTGTATAGTAGTGAGGACTATGGTGCTGGATTAAGAAAGTATAGATCTTAAGATTCAATGTGCTCAGTATATACGATCTTAGGGGCTTGGAGGTGTGAGAAGAATTGATAAATAGAGGAATGAACGTATTTGAGAGTTGTGTGTGTGAAGGGTAACAGAGAATAAAGTGAAAAGTATGTTGAGCTGAGTTTGGTCATGCTGGAAAGGACAGAAATTGATAGTCGTTGGTAAGCGGAGCTGATAGTTGGTTTTAGGTGTCGTTGGGAACGATCGGCTGGAGACCGAAGAAAAAGCTGATTGAGTCAGTAAAGGAATATTTGCAGGAGAGAAATGTGTAGTTTGGCAGAAGGCGAGAAGAAGGTGCATTGGATAGGAGAGAATGGCGGGGTGTTGTATGGGGGTATGGTTGTGGCCACCTGGCCAGGGATGAACTACACTTGACGATCCAGTGAGGATTCCGTCGCGTCCGTGTAAGCTCTGGGGATTTTCTGATGCGAAGTTCGTTACTTAATTAATGGTTACAGACGGGCGGTAAGGCGGGCTTTTAGTTGTGAGTCTATATTTATACTTGCATGAGTGTCTGGGTGGAGACCTGATCTGCTCCGGGCGAGATCCATTTAACCTGCTTCTGGACAGCGGTATTTTCTTAGGTGACTAGTTTGGGGACGGGGGTGTTAATAAATTGTATCTGGGCGGTTTCTGTAGGTATGTGTTGGCTTAGCATGCGCATGGATATGTGTAATCCATGACCGATTGGGAGGGGGAGGGGGTATTATATTGAAAGTGTTGTAATAGAATTGTGCTGGTGAAGATGGGATTTTGTCTGTTGTCGAGAGGATGGAGGATTTGGTGGCAAGGGGTTGGATTTATATTTATATATATATATATTAATATAATAGTATATATATATATATATATATAATAAGTTATATATTATATAATATATATATAATATATATATAATATATTATATTATATATATTATAATATATATATATATATATTATAGTCATAGATATATTGGAAGTGTACAGCGAGGCTACCACTGCTCCACCAAAAAGCGGGCGATTACTGAGTCAGAAACCCAAACTACAGGAGTAAACTCCTATGAACGCTGAAATGAATTCAGCGAATTGAAATCTTATAGAGCAGAGTCAGTTTCCCGAAGAAAAAGTAAAGATCGCGGTCCTCTTGAAATTGAAGTGATCAGACAATAGTGAGAGTCAGCGATTGGAAGGTTTAGTGTTGTAACATAGGGGCAATCCGGTGCCCTGGAAGCGTTAAAGCCGCACCAACCCACGAGAAGAATGGCGTAACCGAAAGTAGACTCTGGATAACGGGCGCGACGCAGAGATGGGCATATTAGGGGGGATTTCCACTTGCAGAGGTAGCTGAGTCACTTAGTAGGCCAACTCGCAAACGAAACCCAGGACCACCTCTTGATCGCCGACTTCGAGCGAAAAAGGACCGATGGCCGAAAATCTCCTAGGAGAGGCATTATGCTACGCAGTTTTGGCACTACGATAATCTCCGATCAACACTTCCTGCAAACAAAGCGAGTTGAGTTGAGGCAGAAGATAATAAGCTGGGAGGTGATTCGCAGTTGGCCACAGGTAAGTATCGTCGATAGAAAATTTTGCAGAAGGTCGCGGCCCGTGATAAGGACCGCGTTTGTCAACCACATTCGTACCCAGGATAACCACCGTGACGATGGGATCCAGCAAAAACGTCAAAGTTCTTGTGTCTAGGCAATGCAGATACATAGAAACTTTGGATGAGGAAACCGAAGAGTTGGAGTCGTTCGATCTTTGTCGGCTGCGAGAAAGAGCACTCTGCGAGTCCAGAAAAGTCGCATACGTCTCAGAATCCCATATTAATGCCAAAGTCAGGCAACTGAACTCGCCGTAAAGACGGAGCAGAGTCGGAGGGAGAGTGTGGACACAGCAAAGGTTCCGGAAAAGAACCGCTGATGCACCCCACACCTTCCTTCCGCCGTCGGTGTAGATGCTCACAGAGCTTCCATGGAGAGCCAGGTTGAGACAGGAAGGAAGCCTTCAGTAGAGACGGGTGGTCTCCGAGTTTAGATAAGGCAGAACAACCTCATGCACCACCACAGGCGGCGGCAATACCAACCAATAAGGCAGACATGCACTGTAATTTAATATTGTAAAGACATCCAGCACCAGGGAGGCGGACGGAAGCGGAAGAAGACGCTACAACCCCAGCAAACGGCCAATAGCAGGGCTACGAGGAACCTTGGCGATGAGAGGAGACAAAGCCGATGGCTTGGGGATTTGTAAGTGAGAAAAAAAAGGCAGGCATTAGAATATTCTCTCCGTAAAAGACAAGGGGCATCCACCCCAGCTTCCATCTCCAAACTCTCCTTGAGCGAGGAGCGAAAACTCAGCCAGAAGATATCCGCCAGGACCGTCATTTGTATGAAGTCGTTAGAAGGCGCAAGTTATGCCGGAGACGTCTGTCCCTATATCACACACGCAATAATCCAACTTTGATCCTGACAACATGCACAGCAGACGAAGCATGACCTTACATCAGCCACTTCCAAGATGTAGATGTAAGGATAGCGTAAGAAGTCCAATGAGCGGCGGCAGTTAATCTTCAGATTGAGGATATGGGGAAGGAGATGTCAGTGAGACATCAATAACAGACCCCAAAGGAACCTCACCTTCGATCAAGGCGGATGGGTGTGCCATAACAGGGTCAGCAAGGCAGACAAATCACTTTATCTATCTCGCTTACCACCTCTACGGAAAAGCACGGTCTTCGTCTTAGTGACGGAAAAAGTAAAGCCCCGTGAATCACACCATGAAATCACTCCATTGACGGCGAGTTGTTTTCTATGTTGACGTTCCATGCATGACATTTAAAGGTTTGACTCCGAAATCGTACAACGCAAGTCGTCTACAAAGAAGAGACCGAACGGAAGATGGAATGCTTGCAATGACACCATGGTTCAAACGAGTAGCTAAAACGCAGAAACGTGAGTACACTCTACCTGCGGCACCCCCGTTGACCAAGTCAAAATGATGAGACAGAGTGGTATAACAGCGAACCCGGAAAGATCTACCCGACATAAGTCTGAAGGAAGAGGGAAAGCTGTCCCCTAAGGCCCAGCAAGTGCAAGCTATGGAGAACACCCATTCTCCATGTGGAATCGTAAGCCTTCTCGAGATCGAAGAAAACAGTTAGGACCATTTTATTAGAGGAGAAGTCTTTCAAGGATTTCGCTGGTTCCAACCGGAGGAAGAGAGTTCCTTGTGGAGCGATGATTCCTGGAACGCAAACTGGTATGGTCGGAACATGCCACTGCAGGGGCCTCTCAACCGTCGGAGAGAAGACGATTAGCCAAGCCATCTTCTGCCATCAGCTTAAGGGTTGTGACAGGTTAGAGAAATGAGAAGTTGTTGTCTGCGAGTGTAGGAACGGTTACCTTTTCTGGTTCTGGACAATGGCAATGGGTATAATACCGTTAGCGCAACTGGAGGGGGGGAAGCCCCCGTTCACCCAAGACCCAATTATATTAAAGAGAGGAGAACGCGACAGTAGTGGCATGGAGATGAAGTTATCATTTGGCACGAGATCAACCCTCAGTTGCCAGGTCGCTCCAATCCTTGCAAAGGTGCAGAGAGCCCCTGAATTGTCGCCCTCGTACAAATGGGTCGATTGTGAAGAAGGATCCTCACCAGCGAGGAACAGAAAAGTCCCGGGATTGAGTGCGTTCGCGGATCGATCGGAAAGGTTTTCGGTACCGAGAATCGCTGCAACAAGTAGCAAAATGGTATCCCAGCTCATCAGAAACCATGCCCATGGCGGAAATGATGTCACACGGGTGTGGGCCACATCTGATGACGGTTGTGGCTCCCTGTTAAGTGGCTTGCAAGAAATTTTGTGCACAAACACCATACACCGCAATGGCCGTAGATTTCACTGTTGGAAAACGTAAGTTTAAAAAACTGTTTCCCTATTCCTCCTGTCTATACACGAACGCAGCAAGCAGCCGTCTTAAAGAGATCAACGTAAGAACTGTTGTAGGGTGTTGTATGATCGATAAGAGTTTACGTTAGCCGATTAAGCAGGAGCAATCTGCTGTCTCCAACACGGTGTGCTAGCAGAACGACGACACGCAGAAGAGCTGGGGATATGGGCTTCTGCAACCTCCAGAACTACATCCGCAATATAAGTGAATGCATTCGCAGGGGTAGGAAAGACGTCAGTGGCAGGGAGACAGAGGAACGCACATCGTTGCATCGGAAAGGAGGACCAATGCAGGCCCTTCATAACGCCACTGGTATAGGGCGTCCTTTGAGGATGGTCAGGGCAAAGAGATGTAAAATATATATTGGGTAATGACCTCTCCCACCAGAATATGTCAATAAACGCTAGAGAGCATAAGATGTCAACACAGAAGGAAGTAATAGTGTCAAAACTTTCGAAAGTTGGTAAGCCTGTGTTTGAGGGGCATCCACGGAAAAGCTCTGAAAATAGCCGCAACAGCCAATTTCCCATTAGGTGAATGAAACTGAGTCACATCTACATGGGGTTTCCGAATATTAAAGCTCCTAAAACCAACAAGGCGGAGGGAGGTTTCGAAACAGTCCGAAAAGATCCTCCCCTCCTGTAACTGCAGCTAAGAGCAAGGTATACAGAGCACAAGAGTAAAGCGGGAAATCGAGGTGGAACGGGCAGCGTACCGTTAACGAGTTGGAATGGGAATTATGGCGTGAAGGAACCGATTCGTGAAACCAGATATCGCCACACACCCCTAATATATAGCGCAACGATTTTGGGAAGCAAGAGGCAACCTGTTTTTGGATAGCTGCAGAAAAGCACGGTTACGCAGTTGCCAGTTCTTTGGAGTCAGATGCTTTTGAGTATGCAGTTACCAGTAAGTCTACCCAACTCTTGAAGTTTGAAGTAGGTAACACGCGTTCCATTGAAGAAAGAAGACGAAGTGATCCGTCTGCAAATGCGGGTCTTACAATTCGTTGGGCTATTGCTGTGAAGGCGATCAAGCTTTCTTTTAGTTAGCACGCGACGATCGAAGGAGAGGGCACTAGATGGCCCACGAGCGGGAGCCTTATAGCTCGGCAGAAGAGGAAGGTCATGGAGAATTAACACTGGAGGTTTACTCTGAGATAGAGAATGGTCACTCAATTCCACTGTGGGAAAGATCCTGTCAAAAAGACGGGCCAAACCAACCTTCACATCTGAGGGTTTCGAGCCTAACGCAGAAGGTGTAGGCATCAACGCCAGGGCAGAGAAGTTAGACTCTCAACGGGGGAGACAGGGGAACCCCCAATATCGTCCCAGGACGGGCAGTGCGATGTCACAAAGTGTTCACACCACTTCGAAAGACTCGTCTTGGGTGGAAAAGGAGTCTCAACGGGGATGGCAGGAGGAAGAACCAGACAAGGATTAGTGAAAGTGGCCGGAAGCACATCTCCACAAAGTTCAGCGTCCTGCGGAGTCTGCCCAGAGAAGGACAACAGAGCCGAGGCAGGGGAGGATACAGTGGTATCCTCCCCCAATGGCTCCGGATTCCCCCCCGAACAGGGACAGACTCGGTCACACTGTGAAGGAGCACATGAGGGGCAGTGGGCAAACCCTTACACCCTACCCTAGGGGGTGGGACCTAGATTCCAAGTTGGGGAACCACAGAGGATGTATAATCGGTGGTAATGTTCATTGGGATATCAGAGTAGGACTCGGAATTGCTTGCATAAAGAACCGGAGGGTCGAATGCAGAAGCGAGACCCGATAAACTATCTGGGATAGCTGAGACACGGATTGCTTTCCACAACACTATGGCGTTTCGCGCGACGGGCACGTTGGGACAAAATACCGGGAGACCCCATCGGAAGGGCAGAAGTCGTTGATTTTAAGATATCCGTCGCCCGATAGTGAAAATAGTAATGGCGCGTCGCAGAAGGGGACGTGACGAGTTCAGGAAAGCCTTCGATACTAGGAGAATCTTCCGGCGGCTTCCCAGGAGAAACGGGAGTCGGACGTTTACTTGAAACGGTCGTCAAAGGAGAGGCATCGTCGAGTAGCAACGCTGGGGATACTTACAAATCAGCGGAAGAATTAGAAATTGAAGGAGAGCATACAACCCTGGGTGCGGCATGAACTTCAGCTGAACTCACACCATAGGAAATGGATGTAAGGACTTGGGAGTTTTAATGAGCGACAGTACGAAAGTTGGGAAAGCTGAGAATACGGGAGGTAGTTTGATTGCAGAGTAGAAATGTTTTTACCAGTAGTGGTTACGGTATCCAATCAAGAGAGCTGCGAATTTCGTAGAGAGCGATGGAAAGCGATATAAACTTCTTAAAAGTAGAATAGGTTTGGTTACTACTCAAACTTTGAAGAGCTGACCGGACATATAAAGTAAAGGTCTATGGACAAAAATATATCAGCCCGCAAGAACTACTCATCTATGGACGTTCTTTTTATTCACCCTCTGGATACGGAATTATCTTGAAATTTAATGATAATATTTAATAATAAAACTTCTAACTTAAGGAAAAATTTTATAAGATCTAAAACTTTAAGCTCAAGTCACCACAGGTTAATCTACTTCAATTTAACTAAAATTTTGTAAATTTAAAACTAACAAAGGAACAAATTTAGTTTGGTTCCCATTTAAAAATCTGAAAATAAATATTCTTGTACAAATGTGGCAACCTTATATATATATATATATATATATATATATATATATATATATATATATAATGTACACTTATAGTATATAATATTATATATAATAATATATATACCCGTTGTATATATATATATATACTATATATATATACCGTATATATATATATTACTATATATATATAAAAAAAATATTTTTATATTTTAAATTATATATATTTAAAATAAATATATATAATATATATATACTAGTATAAATGTGGTATATATATATATTATATATATATATATATAAAATGGTGCCACTTATTTGTACAAAAAATATTTTTCAGATTTTTTAATGGGAACCAAACTAAATTTGTTCCTTTGTTAGTTTAAAACTTACAAAATTTTAGTTAAATTAAAGTAGATTAACCCGTGGTGACTTGAGCTTAAATTTTCAGATTTTATTAAATTTTTGGTTAGATTAGAAGTTCGGTGATTATTATTTATTATTATAATTATTATTATTAATTCACACTCAACGAGATTCCATATTTAAGGTGTGATCCGCTCGCATGACTCATGACCAGCTCTTATTAATCACTTTTGTTGTTCCACCAAATGAGGTCAAATTCAAGGTCACAAAATTCTTTCAAGTAAATCTTTTAATGTTTTCTTAAATATCAAAGCAGTGCATCTTTTGCATTCGCTAAATCTTAATGAAGTTTAGTTATCTCTGTGGATAGTTCAAACTAAAAAAAAACTTAAGGGCTAGGTTTTAAATAAAAAATAAAAATACTATTTATATTAATGTCTACTAAATTTGTTTTATTATTTTTTTTAATTTACAGATTTTTGATTCTGTTGCATTTTTAATGAATTTATTTCAAAATATTAATGTCAGTTTGTAGAGAAGGAATTTACATAATAGGTCTTTTAAAACATGGAATTACTGGTAGTAAGTTAAGCCATCATTTAGCCACATTTTAAAAGTCTTATTTGACATAATATGAGATTTTTTAAGCTCGAAGCTTCCCACAGCTGCAACATCGTACCATAATTACTTTTATACTGGAAAAAAGCAAAAATACCAACACAAAATTCCAATAAATTTGGTGAATAAATTAAAAAGTTTTACGATTTGTGGAAAACTCGTAGAAAATAAAAAAGCCAGCAAAATATTTAAAAAGAGAGAAGAAAACTATGTTGAATCACTGGATGAACTGTTTGATGTAGCCACTATAAATAACTTGGAAATAATAAAATTTGAGCAAGATAAAACAATTCTTTTTGAAACTAAAAGAACGTGGCCTTCCAGGCTCAATGAGTAGTAGACAGAACTTTAGCTTCTAAAGAAAGAAGAAAGTTAAACTGTTATGAAAAGAATAAAGAAAGAGAAGAGCAAATGCAAGAAGCTTCAATCACATCTGAAACAATGCAACTACATACTAAGTAATTTTATTATATTACAATAGCATTTGGTAAATGAAAATTATAATAAAATTGCTTCATTAATGTTATTTGTTTTATAGTAAGTGATGATGACATCAATGAAATCAAAGTTGAAACTTCAGAAATGAATTAAAATTTAAATAGTGACATTTCTGAACTTCCAAAACACTTCAAAGAAAAAACGTGCATGAAAAGAAATAATGACCAGAAAATTAGCAGCAACTTTTGACAAATGTTAAATAAGTGAAAGGGATGCAGTTTATCTACTTACCGAGTGTGTTGAAGCAGTACATTAAATCGTGCTGATTACATTATAAATAGAACATCAGTCCAAAAAAAAACACATCACACACACACACACAGATATAATATATATATATATATATATATATATATATATATATTATTATATATATATATATATATATATATATTATATATATATATATATATTTATAATATATATATATATATATATATATATATATATATATATCTTGCCAGGAATGAATGCAAGCCTCGGAGAAGGTCGTGATCGCCGTAAACGGCTTCTATCTTTCGGCGAAATTGTGTGAATCGTATGGGTACATGAAATTGCAGAGGAATTAATGGTGAGGAAGAAGAGGAGAGAGGTGATGGATGTATTTAGAAGGAGCAAATTTGATTTGCTCGTGTGACTGAAAAAAAGATGAAAGGAAACGGTGAAAATGAGTGGTGGGGTATGAAAATGTGTGTGTGCTGGTGTGGAAAGGAATGAGAGAGGGAGAGAAGGAGTTGCCATTTTGATGAGTGCCTGTGGTACAAAGCCATGGTAGACTTTATGTGTGCAAGTCCTAGAATTCCTAATGGTTAAATTAAGTTTGAAAAGGTCAAGGTATGTTGTGGTTGTGACGTGGGTCCATCTGAGGGAAACGTTGAGAGAGAGTACGATTTTTGGGATAATCTGAATGATGTTCTGGATGGGGTGAGTAGGAGATCAGTTGATAGTGTTGGGGAAACTGAATGGTTGGATAGGTGATCAAGAAAAGGGATGGTATAACAGGTGGTTTTGGGGTGACAGGAGAAAAATGAGAATGGAGGAAGGTGATTGATTTTCTGTGAACAGAGAGGTATGTGTGTAAGGTAATACTTTCTTTAAATACAAGAGTATCCATAAGTATAACTAGAGATTGGTGTAGGTAGAGATGGTATCGAAGTGAAAAGTATGATTGATTTTGTGTTGGTGAAGAAGGAGATGTTGAAGTAATTGATGGATGTTAAATCAGTGGAGGGGTTTAGGAATGGGAATTATCCAATCATTATGTTGTTCGATGTAAAATTAAGTAAGTGGGGCTTTGGATGGGAGGAAGGTGATACGAAAGGAAGTACGGTAAAATTAAGAGTGAGAAGTTAAGTGAACAGCTTATAAGGATAAGTATGTAAGAGCGCTAGCTAGTAAATTGGTTGAAATGTGAACAAGTTGATACTGAACAAAATCTGGGGCAAATGAAGGAAGCAATTGTTGTAGTGAAGGAAGTGTGTGGATGTGCTAAAGTAAGGAAGTAGAAATGTTAACAGTGAATGGTGAATGAAGAGGTGATGAGAAAGCGGTTAAGGTAAAAAAGAAGCGTGGTTGAATGTACTAAAACAAATGATGAAAGTCTCAAAAGAAAGATGCTTGGAATTATATAAAGGAGGAAAAAAGAAATACTAAAAGGTGCATACGAGGAGAAAACAAGAGGTAAATGAACAGTTTGGAAGGAGGGATGAATGGGGACTTACAAGGGAAGATAGGAAAGCTCTTCTGGAAGGAGCGCGAAAAAGTTAAGAATGAGAATAAGGGGAATCTGCCTTAGAATAAAGAAAGGGATGGTGCTTTTGTAACTGGTGAAATGGATGTGAGGGGAGTGGTGGAAAGAACATTTCGAAATCTGCACAATAATTAACAGTAATGAAGAGGTGATAGTGAATGTGTGTTGCTTGATTGTGCAAGAAGGAATAGGTATTTTGGGGATGAGGTTAATTAGTAAGGAGGAAGGTAATGGGTAGAGTGGAGAAAGTTGAAAATGGTAAATCTGCAGTATAGAATGAATTACTGGTGAAATGATCAAGAACGGAGGCGAAATGGTGAATTGATTGGATTTTGGAAGTTGTGTAATAAAGCGTTATGGAAGGTATAGTTCCCAAGGGATTGGAGAGAGCGGTAATAGTACGCCTTATATAAGGGTAAGGGAGAAAAGGGGAACTGTAGAAATTATAGGGGAATAAGTTGCTGAGTGTTGTAGGGAAGGTAATATGCTGGTATTTTTGGGTCCGAAAGAGTGCGGTCGAGTGAACTGAAAGGACTGATGGTGAGAACACCAGGGCGTTTAGGAGTGGCAGAGGATGTGTGGATCAAATCTTTACATTGAAACAAATGATGAGAAAATGAAGGAGAAAGAATAAATTTATTTTTAGGTTTTATGGTTTGCAACAGGCGTTATGATAGAGTTAAAGGGAAGCTATGTGTCAGGAATTTTCTGTTCTATGGTGTTGGGGGCACGCTTCTGAATGGAAATCAAAAGTATGTATGGACGATAGTGAAGCGTGTGTAAGATAAATGGTGTCAATGGTGATTGGTTTAGATTAATAGCGGAGTGAGACAGGGTTGGTGTTATGTCTCCTTGGTTATTCAATTGTATATGGAAGGGGTTAGGAAGGGGTGGAGGGTGGCCGGGCAGGAAAGGGGGTAAGATTATGGAGAGAGATGAGGTGGAGGGTGGCCCTACCTATTATAACGGATGATTTGGTTTGTGTGGGTAAACTGTAAGAGAGTTTGAGAAGATTGGTAGAGAGATTTGGCAGGGTATGTTAAAAGAGGGGTTTGAAAGTAAACGTAGATAAGAGTAAGGTTATGGTTGTGAGTGAGGACAGTCCTCAGTGTGAAGTTATGTTAGATGGTGAGCAGCTGGAACAAGTGTCTGAGTTTAAATATTTAGGGTATGTGTTGGATGAGAAGGGACGGATAATGCCAGAGTGTAAGTAGGAAAGTGTGGAATGGCAAGAAGGTTGCTGGTGCAATTAAATCCGTTGGTGAACTGTAAAGGACTAGTCTTGAAGTGCGCCCTAGGTCTTACATGAAGGGTATGTTGTTACCTGTGTTAATGTAATAGTAGTGAGACTGGCCTGGAATAAGAAGTAAAGATGCTAAAGTTCAATGTGTTCAGATGGACAATCTTAGGGGCATGCTAGGCGTGAGAAGAATTTATAAAATAAGGAATAAATGTATTGGAGAGTTGTGTGGTGTGAAGAAATGGGTAAATGAGAGAATAAATGAAAGTATGTTGAGATGGTTTGGCCCTGTGGAAAGGAATGGATGATAGTCGGTTGTTAAGGCGGATGTATAGTGGGGAGTGTGTTGGAAAGCGAGACCGGCTGGGGAGACCGAAGAGAAAGTGGAGAGTTAAGTCGGTGAACGAATGTCTGAAAGGAGAGAAATGTGAGTTTGGCAGAGGCGAGAATAAAGTGCAATAGGAGTGAATGGCGAGGTTTTGTATGGGGGCATGTTGTGCTCACCTGGGCCAAGGGATGAACCTTACAGTGGAATTACCATAGTGAAGGTCCGTCGTGGTCCATGAAGCCTCTAGGGTGGATTTTTTCTGTCTGTGCCCTAGGGTTCTCACTAATTAATGGTACAGAGGGGGTGGTAAGGCTGGGCTTCCTTTCGACTTTTGTCATGCTCTCCTGCTGCTTTTCTTTTCCGATGGCTGACACGCACCTTACTCCCATCAAGTCTTGGGGCAAAGGAGGTTGATGAAGAAAGAAAAAATATATATATATATATATATATATATATATATAATATATATATATATATATATATATATATATATATATATATATATATATATATATATAATATAAATATATATATATATATATATATATATATATATAATTTAAATAACTTAATTAAAGTAAATAATAATTGTTTACTAAATTTATTATTAATTAGGTAATAATTAGAATTAATTACTAATTTAAAAAAAAAAAACAAAAAAATCAATGTAACTAAAAAAAATAATAAAAAACAAAATTTGATTTTCGTATAAAAATCAAAAAAATCACCACCTGAGCAAATGTGAATTTTCTTAGACAAAATAAATTAAAATTTAAGTAATGTCAACCATTCGACCAATGAAGATTTCCACTCTTTTACACTTAAAAAACCAAACGTTAAGTTCTTTTAACAGTCCAGAAAAGAGGCAAAGTTAATTTAAAAATAATGTCAACAATATTGACTTATTTTAGTTTCTCTTAAATGAATTTTATGAAAAGACGAGTTTTCTTTTCCTTCAAACATTCAATTTATTGTTGTGTTTGCCAACCCATTTTATTGGAAGTTCGTAATGCCGAATGAAACCTTTAGAACAATGAAAGTAATCTCCATAATTAGTAGTAATCCCCATAATAAATGAGTTGCCAACTTTCAAAGCAATTGGGAATAAAACAAAAACTTATATTTCTGATCTCATAATAATTTCAAAGCTTTCCTTCCATTAAACTCAATAATATATTCATAAAGACAAAAGGTTTAATAATAATCCCTCAAATCTGTTGCTAATATGGCACAAAAATATTAGGAAAATTTTATAAGTAGACGTCAAATATATAATTTTTTTCAGTAGTCTCTCTTTTTAACTTGTCATGAATGCCTGTTCATACTTATAAAGAATATGTTGACACCTTCAAATCTCTTACATAAATTTAACTTCAAACAATATTATTCATTTTTAAGGGAATTCTTTTTTTAATTTCACTTTGTTTTTTGGAAGAGAAAAACAAAAAAATTAAAAGCTCTTCAAACTTCATCCCACTCGTTTTTCATTACAAAATATTCAATGATGTCAAAAGCTTTTAAAAAGTAAATTTTTCTTGCGTCTTTTTATCACATTCTCACCATTGAAAATCCGCTGAAAAAGTTTTTAATATCGACTAATTTAGTTTTTTTTTTCTTTTCAGAAATATGAATATAAGTGTTAAATTTCCCTTGAAAAGCAGTTCAATTAGGCAATTTCTTGACACACTCGGTTGAAATTTACTATAATAAAAACACAAGCGAAAATTACATTCCTTTATGCTTCAATTTAATTACAAAAAAACACAGGTTTTTAAAGTCTGTCACTTCTGTCTCTGTCAATTCTACCCATTGAAGAAATTCATCAATTTTATAGAGTTGTCTTTTCACAACATTTTATAGGCATTAACCGCTCCATCACTAAATGCAAGTTGTCTTTTAAATTCTTTGCATTCTTCTTCAGAGAGAGCTCCATTTAACAAATTTCTTAACCAAGCTTAAACCTTTGTCAAAAAAAGGGTTTTCCATATAGCGAATACTTTCAAATGCTAAATCTTTTTTAAACTTTACGATTTCGATTTCTGAAGAAAATCCCCACTTTAAAAAGGAATTAATTTTTTCAAAATCCCCTTTTATCAATAATTCACGATATTCATCATAACCTGCAAAATTTTTCACATCTGAAATGAAAGTTTCTTTATAATCTTTAATTTCGTCTGAAGACAGACTCCATTCCAAAAACTCATCAATACATTTTAAATAGTCGAAGCCTAAGTAACGAAAACTCCATGGTTTCACATAATCTAAAAATAAACTTTGCTGCCATTCTTTAATCTCCTCGGCACACAAAGCCCAATTCAGAATATTTTGAACCTCTTTCAACTTACCGTTTTCAATTAAGTGCCATAGAACTTCCTTTACATTTTTATCATAAAAAAGTCCCTTTTTGAAACTTGTAATTCTTTCTTTCGGTACACAAAGATCAATAAAAAATTCAAGCCTCCTTAGATCACACGCACCAAAAGCTATTCCACCTATTTGATTCCCTCTATTTCTCACAAAAGCTGATTTCTCTTCTAAGGTTGCACTTTCAAAAATCAGTCGTAAAATTTTTTCATCTTCAGTGGTAAATGAAGATCTAAAAAGATCACATATTACCGACCTTCTATCTAAGCTTTCTAAATTTGATTCAAATATCCAATAATTATACTCTTCCTCAGTATGAAAACAATCATCACGTAAACCTTGAACTTCATAAATAAAAAATAAACTTTTAAAAGATGAAGGGCTTTGCATCCAAAAGTCTCTCAAAATGTTATGATAATCACATAATTTACTACTAGACGATTTATTCTTCATCAAATCCACTATCCTTTTGAGCAGGAAACAAAACATATTTCTCGGCAATATATCCGAGATATTGATCACTGTGGTCCATAAAGTATTTTTTGATAAGGCGCAACTTAATAAATGAAACATACCAATACACATATTTGCCTGGAAGAATATCCCTTTAGCTGCTCCTCATCTACTAAACTACGAAGCAAAAATATTACTTTCAATGTAAGGCTGAAATGGTAAATTTATATGGAGGGGACAGTATGCAGGCATTGAATAATATCGACTGTAATTAAACCTCTCGATATCACTTAGAAAATCCTTCAAACTATTTCCGCAAAAAATCAAAGCCTCCTTTATTTCTAACTCATCTAGCTCTTCAAAGCAGTTTTTAAATGACACATCCTTTACTAAAGATTTTTCATTCATAAAAGACTTCTTAATTTTGCATAATGAAAAACTGTCCCCTTCTTTTATTATAATTTGGAGTTCTCCCAACAAAAAGTGGGACCATAAATCGACCATCTCATTGTTCCCACTGATACCTAAGCCATGTTTATATACTCCATTTTCAATCTTAGGTCTCTCGTCTTCTGATAGTTGCTTCCACAAACCAGGAATGGAATCAGAAAAACAGTAATAACAAGCCAAACAAAATTTAAGGGATGGGCTTATTTCATTATCCTTTAAAATCTCCCTTGCAGCCTTTTCTTTATTAATTATTCCTTTTGATGTAAAAAAGGAACTTGTGAGGAAGTAACAACTATAATCCACAGGCAAATCAAATACTTCCTTATGAAATTTTGCCCATTCTATAGATTGTGATAGGCAAAATATAACTACAGATGTTGGTATTTTCTCTCTCAACCCAAAAGGCAATTTCTTCAATGTATTTAATATTTTCTCCTCCATAGTTTCAAACCAATCTTCAGCTCCCCACAAACCCTGAAAGAGGTCAAGATCTGGCAGCTTTAAGATTTCCTTTTTAAACTCTAATTTATTTGAAAGCACAATGGCCATTGTGAATTCCACAGAGTCTTATTCCAAACGGAAACCAATTTGAAGAAAAAATAATATTATATATTTATAATATATAATTATATATATATATAAATATATATACAGATATAGATATATATATATATATATAATCATATTATATATATATCTAATCTAACACTACGCAACACTATATATACAAACACATAGATTGTTAAGCAAATAGAGAAACAACTCATACATTCACGGATGCTCAAATTAACAGTCTTAAGGCACTGTCAGTCATATTAGAGTCGGGTGGCAGTATTACTGTAATAAAAAAAAATAAAAAAATTTTTTTATTTTATTTTATGGACGCAGATAAATAGCGATGCTGTAAGTACTACAAGTTAATTATGTTAAATTATGTCAAATTTAGATAAAATTTTATATAATTTAAAAAATATAATGATATTATGCAGTATCAAATGATTTTAAATAATGAATTTCAACTTTTTCAAAAATGCGAGTTTTTTTAACTCTGTTATAAAAATGAAAGATAGAGAGAGAGAATTTTAATTATATATTTTTTTCAAGTGTATACAGTTGAGTATGTTAAAGCTTTAAACTGGCAAAAAGTAATTTTCGTTGCCGTGCATAGTGTTAAATCGCTTTGGCCTAACTTGGCCCAAGTTCTACCCGTCCACCCCTCCCAGTAAAAATTTGATGATTGGGGTGAATTTGTTGCCACCATTTGTTTATTCCAACAATAAGAAGCTGTTTTTGTGGAAGTTTTTTCTTATGCTATAGCTAATTTAAATATAATAAACAGTTAGTGTTAAATTATGCCAATTTTGACTGAATCGTCAAATTATGTCAAATTTGATTGACAAAGATCAAAATGTGTCAAATTTGGTTGAGTAAATCAAATTTTAAATATTTGCCAATTATATCTCATATTTTATTTATCATTATTGATTTTAACTACTTGTAAACATTTTAGTGTTGATAACACTTAATATTATTTAAAATAAATATAAAATTGAATATATAGCATAGAAAGATAATTTAAAAGATGCCAATATACCCCACAATGGTGGTCCAAATCACCCCTCCATCGCACTACAAGATTGAAGCTTATTAAACATTAATAAACTATGATTATTAGAATTACATTATTTTTTTTTGTGTGCTTCTGACCTAACTATAGGGCCTTGATTTTCAGAAAAAAAAATTCCAAAACAAGTGTATTATGGGAAAGTGGGGAGACGAAGTTATACCTAAACGTGGCCCACGTCACACGCCCGACGCTAACACCGGGAATAATAAATATATACTATATATAATATATAATTATATTATATATATATATATATATTATATATATTATATATATATATATTAATATATATAATACATATAATGCCAGTCTTCAGATTAGGTGCCCCTGTATCTAAAAAAAAAACACTATCTCTACATAAAAACTGAATACATTTTTAAATTCAGCGTACATTGTAATGAAAGAACCAAAAAAAAAAAATTTAATAATTATTAATTTTAATAAATAACTCCAAAAAAATGTTACAATCGTACGTTTCCAAGCTTAATTTTAAACTTGATACCCATAAAAAATAACGTTTTCTTTATTATTTTTCAAATACTTTTAGGGGAAACTAAAAATAAATGGCAAAAATTAAAATTAAAAAATTAAAATTGCATATAGGTACAGGTCACCAAAAATTTAATTTCCGCCTCATAGCATTTATCTATCATAGAAGTTTGTGTGTGTGCGTATGTTCGTATTAACATTGAAAAGAAAATATTGGGGAACTCATGACTGCGGAACGCGAAAATTTTTGGGGGGGGAACAAGAGAATTATCGTACATGAAACCTATTTATTATTATTATTACTTTTTTTAATCGCACTTTATTTATATGCTTCATATAATTTTACAATGTTTGGCTATTTCTATAAACGAATTCATTTTGTCTGCATCCATCGAAGATTTTGTTTTTTAGATACAGGGGACAGCTATTCTGGAGGCTGACCTATTATATATATATATATATATAAATATATTATATATATCATATATAATATAAATACTTATATATATATTATAATATATATTATATATATATATATATATATTATTATATATATATTATATCAGAGGTGGGCGTTCCTCAATTT
Source organism: Trachelipus rathkii (assembly GCA_015478945.1). Taxonomy (NCBI): domain Eukaryota; kingdom Metazoa; phylum Arthropoda; class Malacostraca; order Isopoda; family Trachelipodidae; genus Trachelipus; species Trachelipus rathkii. The sequence goes on along the minus strand of JABUQX010005466.1, from coordinate 837 downwards.
ATGTCTGCAATTACGGAACAATAAATTGAGGAAATTGCGATTGCCGAAATTTTGAAAAAAATGTTGTGAATTGCGCAGTTAGCGGAATGCCAATATCATTCCGCAATAGAAGACTACCAAAAAAAATTTGTGGAGTTTCAGTGGAATGGATTTATAGTCCACACATTTTTACACGTTGGCCATCTTTGTACGTCGGGCAGGACCTGAAAAAGTTTTTTTTTTTTTTTTTTTTAAAAGGATCATGTTTTAAACAGGTTTCTTTTATTTCTGATGTAAAATTTATCAATATTATAAATGATATTGAGTGTTACTATTAATCGACCGATTCTCAATATGGATAATATTTAGTTCTTGATTGTCCTATAAAGTTATAATCAATATTGACCATTTATTCGCAGCAACACTTTTTCTTATTAGCAGACGTATATTTATTTCCAACAAAGCATTTTATCAGGTTTTGTGTGCCCTGACATTTGCTCTGATTTTTATATTTTATCACTGAAGCGCGGTAACATTTTGAGAATAAACTCCAGTGTTTTTTTTTATAATAAATTTCTGAGAATGTGCGTATATATAGTGGTAAATAATACAATGCTTAAACACGCTAAAATAAACAGTGGTAATTACTATTTAGTAATTGCAATACTTAACGTGAGAATAAATTGTGGGGGGGGGGGGGGGTGGTAAAAATTGCATTAAAATGTGTCTTGGTTAGCTAATCATTATAAATATTATTTTTTACCATATATTTTAATATTTTTATATTTTATAATATTTAATATTACAATTTTTACCATAATTTATTACATTTATGAACGTGTCAGCACAAAATATCAG
>JABUQX010005465.1:45000-56198 GCA_015478945.1 Trachelipus rathkii | reverse complement strand
ACTGGGATTCAATCTTGAATCCTTCTTCGCTGGATAGTTTTCCAACTTGAGTCTTTCTTCGCGGAGTTGATTAGGAGTCTCCATACCAATTTTAGCGTCGGGATTCATCCTGATTCTTTTCTAACAGATCCTACTTTTTCCTTGGAACCATTCCCCCAGTCAAATTTAGTTAAGTCATCATTTATTCACAATTGTTGAGTCTGGATTTCTTATTCTCCCTTGAATTCATATGCATGAGCAATATTTGGAAGCGTCGGTTTCCACTCTCGATTCTGATTCCAGAGCTGTCTACGCTCTTGTACGTATTTTACACATTGGACCTTGAACTTATCTCCAATTTGTATTTATATATATATTTTCATTTGACTAATCTTTGATTAATATATTGTTGGGTTGGATTGTGTTAGCTATTAACTTACCAATTTAGCGTCGGGATTCATCCTGATCTCTTTTCTAACGATCCTACTTTTTCCTTGGCAACCATTCCCCAGTCAAAATTTAGTTAAGTCAATCATTTATTCACCATTGTTTGAGTCTGGATTCTTATCTCCCTTGAATTCATATGCATGAGCAATATTTGAAAGCGTTCGGTTCCACTCTCGATTCTGATTCCAGAGCTGTCTACGCTCTTGTACGTATTTTACAGATGCCTTGAACTTATCTCCAATGTTATTTGTTATATATATTTTCTATTTGACCAATTCTTGATTAACTATATTGTGGGATGGATTTGTGTTAGCTATAACTTTTATAACGCAAAACATCCCACCATATATCTGAGCGAGTTAGTAAAAATAATACTTTTTACTGTGTGTCAATATCCTTTGATCTTTCTGATTTTATTGACATTATTATTCTTAATCTTCAAGAACCATATCTGAGTAGACTTCTAGAACTTATCGGATTAAACGTCCAATAAAGATCCGGGAAAGATCTATAAACTTATAAAACATTCTCTAGGTAAAAATCTTATATTATTATAAACCTTTTTATATGTTATCAACTCTCACAATCCTCTTCGAATAGTCATTCAAGTCAGCAGGCCTACGGAGTCCTGAAGACTAACTTCCTCCGTTACGGAGAAAACCTAACCTGCTCCGTATTACCCCTGATGGTGTCAGGTGGTTGCTGTGCTGACTAGACATTCAAACCACTAATTTTGAACATCACAAACCTACCATCTACGTAATATTCTATAAATTTACCTTCGTAATCTTAAAATTCTTCGAACTTCATATCTCCAAGAAAGAGCGGAGAGAGAGGTACCTCACCGTCGGGTACCCTTGTTGATCCCAGCGTACTTCCTCTCCGCCACATAAATAAATTAAGTGGCGCCCGAACAGGGACTCTGAGTTCCTGCGCTTGCGTGCACTAGGATTGTGACTCTCGCTCACATCGTCATTTATTTTTTGAAAATCATCGATTCTCTTCAGTTTTTTCAAAGAAATCTTCTTCTTTTGTACTTATATTGGACAGATTGAGAGTTAGTTAGTAAATAAAACCCCAATCAAATCCTTTAACATACTTTCCTTTAAAACTTAAATAAGATGTCAGAAAAACCTCAACTCAAAGACTTGGAAACGAGCATAGGTGCTGATAGCCAAGAAGCTGTGGACTTCGATCCCTCTCTTGCAGCTGTCACATTAGATCCACGTTTAGACCTGCGTCTACGTGATGATCATAATAAAAATAATGTAGATATGAATGTAGGAATGAATGTGGTAAATAAAGACAGAGTAGAAGTTTCCAACTCTGATATACCATTAGGTACCAACTCTGACTTAAATTCAATTACCAACTCTGACTTAAATTTAGTTACCAACTCTGACAAACCTTTCACTGAGTCCGAAATGGGTAACTTATTGATTAAACTCAATAAGGATAAATTACTCAGTGAAAGGAAAATGGCTCAAGTTAAATTCAGTTCGGTAATGTTGAACGAAAGAAAGTAACCTATGATCAAGTCAAGGTATTCCCTGACTTCGATTCCCATATGTGCATATGCCTAAAAATACCACCTTTAATTGATCGTGATTATAAACCTTCCTTAGATTCCCAATTTCAATCACGATCCAAGCCTTTTCTTCCTAATCCACCTAGTTATGTAGAAAATCTTAGAAATCAATTTCTTCCAAATCATAAACCTATTCCTAATCCTACTCCTATTCCTAATCCTACTCTTATTCCTAATCCTAATCTTGTACCTACTCATAATTTTCTGCCTAAACCTCAAATTTTTCCTAATCCAACTCTTCATCATGATTATATACCCCCAGTAAATTACTTTACCCAACCTAAGTCTCTATTTAGAAATCCCGATATGGGTAGAGGCAATAGAGATTCTCTATCCCCTATAAATAGAGGAGAGGCTGACTTTTCCGAAAAGTATAATAAATTATTACAGCCTCAACGAGAACAACTGCCTAGAAATCAATATCCGGAGCACCAGATGTTATCAACTGACCCTCGGGTCTATTCTGGAAGTTTTCCACACGGATATTCTCAAACACCTTCTGAACGTCGTATTCCTGACGACGATGAACCTTCCATGTATTCAGGACCACATATGAAACAGAGACTTGATATGCTGGAGGAAGCCATAGTGCTTCTTACCCAGTTACTCAAGAACTCTCAGAAACTTAAGGTTGTGGATCCTGGTAAGTTCAAATATGAAGCGGAACAAGATCTCTTAGTTTACCTGGCTGATTTTGAGGCTTATTGTAGTTTGCACTACCCAAATGCCCATCACCAATGGTTAAGACTGCTTGGTTGACAGCTAGAAAGAAAATTTCTTAACATATACCGAGAAATAATAAAAGATAACCGTGAATACTTCTCTGTACGGGATAATCTTGTGTGTTGGTATCGAGATGAGGAACGTAAGAAGAAAGAATATTGAATACAAAAGTATCATGCTGCTCACCGATACCCTAACGAGAGCATCAAAATGTTCGCCCTTCGGTTGGAGCGCCTAGCTAGTCAAGCATATCATGGACATGATATGAGAGATCACGATTCCCTTAGAATAGCTTTCCTTTGTAGTTTGCCTCCATATATTGAAACATTCGTCCGTCAATATATTAAAATGATGGAGTTGGACGAGTATAGTCGAGCTTCATGGGAAAATATAGTGAATTTCGCTGATTCTGGACAGCGATAACATGGCTTTCCCAAATTCCTTGTCCCAACCTAATCCCCGTGAGGTCGGCCCATCAACTTATTCTCGAGCTGACCAGGAAGTAGACTTAAACGAATCTGTTGAGTCAGTGATACAGATAAATGCTGCTCTTCCTGGATGGACTGATGTGCTGCGTAAGAAGGTTGAACAGCGTAAACATAAGGCTTCAATTAACCGTAATCATAGTCCTTCCAATCTCGGCCAACGCACTCCCCAGGAAAGAAATAATAGCAGTCGTATGGTCTACAACACTGTTCGTAATTCCCCTCGAAATGATGACCGTTCCAGAGCTCCGAATCATCGTAACGCCAATCGAAAGGGTCGTTCAGGATCGGGAGATCGAATGAATCTTTTATGTGACTACTGTCAGAAGCGAGGGCATGGGATGCACGAATGCTATAAGTACCTGGGGGTCTGTAGCTACTGCAAGAAGACCGGCCATTCAAATACCGAATGCCGAGCTAGAAACTCCCCTCCATCATCTCCCGTAAATAACCGGAAAGTGGTATGTCCCTTTTGTAGAGATCCCCACGCGGGAATGAGGTGTTCTCAACGCACCCCTCCAAGATCCAGTGATTCTGAACGAACTCCTCCGAAAGAATACATTCAGGGAGCGATAAAAAAAGTTTATTCGCGTTCCTATTCCCCCGAAACCCAGAGAACTTCGGCTAAACCAACTGAGAAGCCGCTTCCCCAACGCTTATTTCTGGACCCGTGTGAAAACTGTAACGTGTCTCACTATGAAGGTCGTTGCAAAGGGGGGTTTGCTGATAATCGTCCCGAAAATCAGTTAAACGACTAGTCCCCACAGAGATGAGTCAATCTGTGGAAAAGGACTTTGATAATGACTCTGTAAAGAAACTGGATGATCCTTCTATTAACTTTTATGGGATAACCCAGAAGAGTAAATTTTTGTATAAACCTTATTCCTATGCTGGTGAAGATATGGTCGTTGCCATTAACTTGTGTCAGGCGGATATTGAACCTTTGATCGTCTGTGTCAAGTTGGATGATCATGATGCTCCCATTTACGATTGCCTTGTAGACAGTGGGGCTGGCGTAAATTTAATAAGCTCCGAGATTGTTCCTTTCCTAGGGAATTTAAAAGAGCTTTTGGCTTCCGAAGACATAGGAGTAAAGGCCATCAGTGGTTTTGGAAATAAAGAACGAATTCCTATCGTTCATTATGTAAACATAATCCTGAGGTTTAATATGGGTTTTGTAACTCATCCTTCAGCGTTTTTCATAGTTCCCCAGGAATACATGGTAGATAACCCATTGATACTTGGTACTTGTGCTCTTAGGGATAATCACCTATTACCTGACATGTCCCGAAAACAATTGATTCATCTTCAAGGAAAAAAATTGACTGTGGTGGCCGATGGCATATCAACTTGTACCCAGTCCAATTTGACGTCCTCTACTATACAGGTGAAAAACGTGTCGGTAGTCAATACTAATATTAACGATACTGATGTTATCCACGATCAAAATAATGATCGTACCCTTCGATATTTATTGAAGGGCTTTAAGAAAAATGACAACAAAATAAATTGGCAACAGGTTCCTAAACCATACAAAAGTCATTCTAAACAAATGGTCTTGGAAAATGACATCTTGTATTACAGAACTACGTCCGGGAATCTGTTATATGCGATTTCTTTGGACTTACTAATGCACATAGTTCTGGGCCTCCATGTATCCTGTGCCCATATAGGTCGGAACAAGCTGCTTCAGTTAGTATATAAGCATTTTTGGCATCCTAGGGTCAACCAGGTAATTTCCGATGTAGTGCGGTGCTGCAATGTTTGCCAGATGCAGAAAAACTTTTCTTCCAATATAACTCCACCCATGTTGAAAATCTTGGCCAATTATCCCTTCGATTTATGTGCCATGGATTTGATTCAATTCCCAAAAACTTTTAAGGGAAATAAATACTGTATGATCTTTATTGATCATTATTCTAAATGGGTGTCTGTAGTTCCCATTGCCGACAAGTCCAGCTTGACCGTATCTAGGAAACTGGAGCACCAAGTTCTCCCTTTCCTTCCTAAAGTTCCAAATCGTATATTAACTGATAATGGAACTGAATTTACTTTCCAGATATTCCAATTCAACAGGTGTTACAAAAACACAATATTAAACATGTGAGAATATCTCCCCTTCATCCCTCGAGTAACGGTGTCTCAGAGCGATTTAACCGAAGTTTGATTCAACTACTGAAATGTTTGGTTCTGGAACAACCAGCTACTTGGGGATGAGGAATTGTCTTCCTCTATTTTAATTTATAATAATACTTATCATAGTGCATTGGACATGTCACCTTCTGATTATTTATTACAGAAATCACATGCTCCAGTGCATACTTTTCCCCAATATTGGAAAGAGGGCAGTGCCAATTTTAAACCTTTCAAGGTTGGTCAAAAAGTAGCTCGTAAAGTAATACGAACTGGGCCAAGTACTGCTCTTAAATTTCATCATAAGTGGGAAGGGCCGTTTACCGTTGTTGACGTGAACCAGAATAGGGTGGCATATGTCATACAAAGAAATACAATTCCCCCCAGTAGAACTCAAAAAGTCCATTTCTCCCACTTAAGGGAATGGATTGAGATTCCTGGTTATTTACGAAAATACCTGACTAGAAATAAGGAAATTAGTGATGCATTTTTCTCGGACGAGGAAAGCTTGTTGGATGGGGAAGATGAAAATTCTCTTGAATCCAGCGACCTTGAGTCTGAGACTGATTCTACTAATTCTTGTGAGTCAGAGTCCATCGCTGATACTTCATTGTTCAATAATAGCGATGATTCCCTAGAGGAGGAGGCTGATTTTGAGGGATTCTTAACTTTTAATCCTATCTCTGTAAGTGACTATATTCAACTGGCCAATTTAACTCCTGTAATAGAGCCCACTTCTTGGGATCAAAGGGAAAACCTTAACATTAGTATGGAGGAGTTAGTTCCTCGGTTGTCTTCAAAGTCCTTAAAATCTTCAGGTCACAAAGAGGTTAAATTTTTGTTCCCTCCTCTCGTAATTCCTATTTCACCTATCCATTCTTCGGACGAATCAAATTCTATCCATTCTAGTTTACCTGAGACCGATTCCGATTCTAGTTTATCCGAGATAGATTTACTAAATATTCCTACTAGTTCTCCTATGAACCATGGTAGTACTCTGGAGGTCAACCATGATGAAATACTTACCCCTGTTTTAGATTATTATGATATGTATTCACATGAATACCCTATTAGCTTCAAATACCCCTCTATCCTTTCTCCTGTAAGGTTAACTAATAATGATGAAGACCTTATAATTTCCCAAGCATCGCAGTTGGAAAGTTCTAATCTGGAAGCATCTAGGTTGAGTCTAACGGATCCACGGTCCTTTTTTCTGGAAAGACCTAACTATTCCCCCTCAGTCTCTTCTGATGATCTTATAGATCTGTCGGAGAGAAATGTTGTGGGTGATTTGCCGGACGATTGGTCAAACCTTTTTAACCTAGATAGTTCTTCCAGCTCTCAAAAGACTGAATTTTATGGTTTCAGCCCGCCAAATAGTAATTCTTTCAATATATCCCCGTCGGCTGAAATGGTTTCTTCACCTGTCTCGGAGACTAGAATTCTCCCTTTTCAAATAGTGGGAGAGGTAATTGGTGATCCCAATAACATCCATTTGGATAATAGTAATTTGACTTTGGTCCATATAGATGATGAAATCTTGGAGGAAATGCAAATGGATGATCTTCCTCGCACTAGGAGTAGAGGATCAGTTCCAGATTTCCCCAATGTTATGTCGACTCCATTGGAGTATGTACGCCATAGAAGACGGACCAGTCTTTTATAACCTTGTTGAAGCTGTTTTGAATGTATGCTTTCTAGTGTGCCTGATCGTCAACAACCTTTAACTTATAAGACGAAAAATCCTCCTGGTGTAAATGATTCTTGCATAATTGATCTTGAGTGTCTGGATTCTTCGCATATGCTTGCAGACTAAAGATTAAAACTATAAACTAAAATATCAAAAAAGTCTTGTGTAATTGAATTCCTCACGTTATTTAACCAAAAATGGTTAAATACCTATAAAGTATAAATATATACCGTATATATATATTGAGCTGTATATATATATGTACCTGTCATGACAGGTTGTGGGCCGGAGGAGCTTTAAAACTTATTTTACAGATTTGTCCCGGTTCCTGAAGGAGATAATAAGATGTTCTCATGACCAATGTATAGCCTGGATGAGTAGACACTCTCTCTTCAAAATCATAGGACAAAATGGATGATTCAATAAGTATATAATGAAAATAGAAGGAATCAGGAAAAAGACTTCCTAGATTGTTTTTATTTTCGAAATAAAATATATAATAATGAAAATAAAAATTTCATTATTACTGAGGTGGTGTGTTTTCGATGAACAAATATGGTAATTTTCCAAGCAGCTATTTTCTGACTATGGAAAGTTTAAATTAATCCTTTTAATTTATTTTAAAATCAAAATATTTCTAATCTTATCAAATTAAATTATTTTATAATTATTCTATTTCTCAAAGATAGGATGTTTACTCTTGTTTTAAAATTATTGAGAAATTAAAGAAGGTAAAAATGAGTTAGTTTACTCTAATTCATTTTTTCGCTTCGTGATAGTAATTATGAAAAAAGTAATTATTTTAGAATAGGATTGTTCATGCATTTTTTTTTTTATGTTGAAATTCTTCCATGACTCGATAATTGCCGGATATTTGATGCTTTTCAGAATTGATTCGGCGTAGTCAAGACATCGAGAAACGTCTCTGTCGGTTCTCCCAGAGTGAAGGACGAAAAAATGCCTCTATCCTTGATCGTGGGCTCCTCTGAGGTTTCAATATTTAAAAACAACAAACGATATCTACAAACGAAACATGGTATCTCCATAAGATCCGACTACGTTTCAGGACGTATGTTACCTTCATGCCTCGTAAGGGTTCAAAATTTAATGACCCCCGAGGTAAAGACCATCTTTTTATGGTCACTTACCACCATGGCCTGGAAAAGGCGGGAATTATATAATCACGAAAACAACACTGCCACCGTATTCGAGCCTGTTGCGGATCTTTCCGTGGAAATGATACCTGAAGTAATGAAGAAAATAACTGAGGAGGCTAAAACAAAGAATCCTCAGGTTAAGGTTTATTTATATATTCCTCCGATTCAAGATCTCCATGCGTATAACCAGAAACGCATCATTCGTGATTGGGGCACTCAGGGTACAAATTATACCATCGGTGATCCTGCCCTCTCACCAGAAATGATGCGGGACCATTCCATACACAGTTATCGCCTATTCGAATCACTAATGGAGGATAAATACCAGTGGCCAGATAAAAACATCGTCAGAGGGACCGACATCTTAGACAGTTATCATCGAAGCATTGCTAGAGCGGGAGTACTTACGGTCACCCCTCATAGCAAGTATCTCAACAAGGAAACCTTGAACTTGAATTCTCCTTTGTTGTTGGATGGTTTACATCCAAACCGTTTATTCTTGGAATCACTAATGAATAAATGTGGAAATATATTTAAAATCAATAAAATATCGGTGCGAACTGTCCCTTCAAACTTACCTACAGTTCGTTCGCAGGTTAATAAAAAGAGACGACCCAGATCATCCAGAAACGCTCGTCCTTATCCAACTGAGAGGGTGACACATAATCGTGTGTTAGCTGCGTCGTCTTCTCCAAAGTATACATATCCCCAAGCTCCACCTCTGGAACAACCAGTTCCATCTACATCATCTTTCTCAAACGAGAATGTTGGAGGTCAGAGAGCTTATTTTTCAAGTAGTCCCTATGTTCAGCCTTCCTGGTCGGACTATTCACTGTATTATCAGACTTCTGGACCTTCTAATCAACCAACACCATCTTGTAGTTACCTCCCTTCAACTTCTTTAGGTAACTCTGAGTCTGTTTTGGATCCTCATGTTAGGGTTGCAATCCGTACAGGCTTACGTTGGATTATGGATCAAGTTAAATGGGATGATATGAATGAACAACAGCTGCAGATGACTTTTTCCACATTGTTACAGGAATTTAACGAGGAAAAGGAAGCTGCGGCAAGTCTGTCATCCATGAAGAAGGGCCTAAAGTCTTAAAACAATTGTATAAATTATTTATTGTAAATTATTGTAAATTATTTAGAGCTTAATTAGAGAGTCCTGAGTATCCTTCCCTGCGCGCTGTTTATATCCTCTGTGTCTCTTCATCCCCGTCTTTCTTCAAACAACGTGGAAAATTGAGGTGGGAGTTTAGATTTAGTGGGGGAGGATATAAGGGAGATATTGATCATGCATCCGTGGTGTCAATTGGCAATTAGTTATGTTGATTCTGGTAATGGTTATCATTGAAAATGTTTTTTATATACAGTCTGGACAGTTTCCACCATTTTTGATCCAGTCTGTAGGATTTTATACTCTTCATTTTATTGGATTTACTTATGATAAAACTTGACAACAATGCAGATACTATAATTATTGTTTGTTTCTTTCTAGTATAAATTATCATAATTGTATATTTTATGTTTGAAAAAGTATAAGACTATTAAATATTAGTCTGAAGCCACCAATGGTTGTAACCCATAGTTGTGCTCCAATTAATAACATTGGAAGACGATAAACTATTCTTAAGCTGTTTCAAAGTCAGTGCTGTGTTGTTAAACAACCTTATTGGAGTTTTATTAATTATTTCAAGGTACTGGACTGTAATTATGTATTGATATCTAAGATAGTAAACTTGGTATTTGTTCCAGTTTACTGTCTTGTTCTTAGAAGGCCATATTGACATCATTAGTCCCATTTAAGAAACCCCTCGTGGATATATCAGGGTAGGTTTCTTATCATACATAGATTTATATTGTTGTACTTTAATTGTCAGATATATAGATGAATAGTAAAGTCCAAATACCAATTACTGTTATTAACAGGGTTCAAATCTGGGATAAGTTTCAGAACTGGGATTCAATCTTGAATCCTTCTTCGCTGGATAGTTTTCCAACTTGAGTCTTTCTTCGCGGAGTTGATTAGGAGTCTCCATACCAATTTTAGCGTCGGGATTCATCCTGATTCTTTTCTAACAGATCCTACTTTTTCCTTGGAACCATTCCCCAGTCAAATTCAGTTAAGTCATCATTTATTCACAATTGTTGAGTCTGAATTTCTTATTCTCCCTTACTTTTATATGCATGAGCAATATTTTGAAGCGTTCGGTTTCCACTCTCGATTCTGATTCCAGAGCTGTCTGCGCTCTTGTACATATTTTATACATTGGATACCTTGAACATATCTCCAATGTGTATTAACTAATTCTATATTATATTCTATTTAACCGCAATTCTTTTATTAATATTGTTGGGGTTGGATCTGTGTTATATATTAACTTTTTATAACGCAAACATCCCACCATATATTCTGAGCGAGTTTAGTAAAAATAATACTTTTTACTGTGTGTCAATATCCTTTGATCTTTCTGATTTTATTGACATTATTATTCTTAATCTTCAAGAACCATATCTGAGTAGACTTCTAGAACTTATCGGATTAAACGTCCAATAAAGATCCGGGAAAGATCTATAAACTTATAAAACATTCTCTAGGTAAAAATCTTATATTATTATAAATTTTATATGTTATCAACTCTCACAATCCTCTTCGAATAGTCATTCAAGTCAGCAGGCCTACGGAGTCCTGAAGACTAACTTCCTCTGTTACGGAGAAAACCTAACCTGCTCCGTATTACCCCTGATGGTGTCAGGTGGTTGCTGTGCTGACTAGTCATTCAAACCACTAATTTTGACATCACAAACCTAACATTGACGTAATCTCCTATACTTTGACTTCGAAATCAAAAATTCTTCGAACTTCATATTTCCAAGAAAGAGCGGAGAGAGGTACCTCACCGTCGGGTACCCTTGTTGATCCCTGCGTACTTCCTCATCGCCACATATTATATATATTATATTATATTATATATATATATAATATATATATA
>JABUQX010005465.1:15000-42500 GCA_015478945.1 Trachelipus rathkii | reverse complement strand
TTAATAATTGAGAACAGTTTACAAATACTTAAGAAAAATTGTAATTTATATTTAGAATTAGTTATATTTAAAATTCGACGGAGTATTGAACTGATTCTTTTATTTAAGATTGAACTGAATTGAATGTGTCAATTCAGTGATTTTCATAAACAGACTATAATTTATATTTGGCTGATAGTTGTTATAAACTTAACTTAAGATATGAATAACTTGCATTGGCTCCAATATATACAATATTTTATCATTTATTTCAGATAATGAACTTAAGGGCAATATATCCAGCATTTCAGGTAGGTAGGTAGAAGACCCAGATTACAGAAGTTGATGACCAAAAAAAGGCAAAAACAAAAAAAAAACCCAAAACAAGACAAAGCCAAAAACAAAGACCATATTAAAATAATAAGAATTAGTTTCATAAACATTGGTAATTAATTTAACATTTATTTAATTATTAATTTAATTATTTTTAACTTTAATTTATCTTATAGGTTTTGAAAGAAAGAAGATTTGAAGATGAGGTAAGGATAGTTTTAGAGAGAGGTCTTTATCTTAATTGAAAGAATGGGGACTTTTCAGAAGGACAAGGAGACTGTTGCATGGGTAAGTACTGGAATTAATTTTTAGTATAAGTTTATTTACCCTATGGTGTATAAGTTCTTATATTGAAAATTATTAAGTTTAAATTATATTATATTAGGTTATTTTATAAAATAACCTGCACAAATTTTATGCTTCCCTGATAGGTCTGGATTAGTTTGTAATAGAGCAGTCTTTTTAGTAATAGGCTTCAATGATTTAAATAAAACTCCTGGTTTTATTTATGAAAACTTTGTAGTTTTGTTTTTAATTATATTTCATATAGATCAGAGGTTCTCAAACCTATTTCGTCTACCGCCCACTTTGAAAATCAATTATTTTTCAGTGCCCCCACAATTTTTTTTTACTTTACCAAAACTTAAAAACCACAATGTCATAGAATAATTCAAATAATCAACCACCAACAAAAACCTATATATAAAAGAGAGGAACAGACTTCGTTAATGAGCAGGAGCAAGCTCCCAAATTAATTATTACAAATACATGATAATTAATGCATTAACAATATCCGTTCATTAATCAATTTTAATTTTTTAAATGATTACTACATAGCCCAATATAAAATATGAAGGATGAATCTGATGATTTTTAACAAGTTTGTTGATATCAGGTTCGAATTTACTCAAAAACAGCCGCAAATCGCCGAGTTCGGTAACATGCAAACGATTTCTCTTTTTAGTAAGCAGCGTTGCCACAGCACTAAATCCACGTTCACACAAATATGACGATGGGAATGCTATCAAAAATCGTTGAACGATCGACCACAATCCAGGGTACAATTGCGGGATTGGCTTTTGTAGCCAAAATTCTTGGTAGCCATTTTTGAATTTGATTTTTATTTCCTCGTTCATTGTCAGTTCTATAAGTTCTTCTTGCAGCTGGGATGATATTGCTGTGTTGACATTTGAAAAAGGATCCAACACCCAGTCTGGTATTTCCAATTTCAAAATGTCCTGGAATCGTTCTATGAAATAAATCACTGTGGAGGTTTTCCAAATGTTGGCAGAAGGCAAGCAAGTCGTCGTTGTTGCAGGATACTGATAAATTGGGAAAATTGTGGAACTCACGTCTGCCGATATTCTTCTTGTGTAAGAGCAGCTTGGCTACGAAAGCAGCAACGACATTTTTTGTTTTAATTAAGTTCAAGTCATCACCTTGAAGTTGGAGATTTATATCATTAAACAATTTATACAGGTCTGTCAAGTACGCGATATCATTCTTTGATGTGATGAGGTTGTCACGCAATTCTGTGTCTTTGTTTTCCAAGAACCCTATAACAGAGTCAAACAGATTGTAAAATCGAGTCAGACAATTGCCTCTTGATAGCCAACGCACTTGTGTGTGAAACAGCAATCAGTTGAAATCTTCATCATTAGCAACACAAAGCTGATTAAATAATCTATCAGTTAAAGAACTGTTTCGGATTTTATTGACTTTTGATGACATGTTGCAGTGATTGAAACAGTCGTTCACTTAAATTTCTAGCAACCAAATGTTCTCGATGAATGACGCAATGTACAGTGAGCACATCTGGAATTTTGTTTTTTAAGTACGCTATGAAGCCTTTATGACACCCTGTCATAGCCGGAGCGCCATCCGTAGCAGCTGATATAATATTCTTCAAGGGAATTTCTTTCTCATCACAAAACTTTTCCAGTGTATTAAATATGGTTTCTCCTTTTGTATCTCTCTAAATTTCTAGCAAATAATAGTTCTTGACATATTTTCTCATCTTTAAAAAACCTAAAGTGGACTCATCCAACTAAATTGAGAATTGACTAGTCTTCAGATGATTGCACAATGACTCTTCAATGTTTTCAGCCATTTCATCAATTCGTCTTTGCACAGAACTATTGCTCAAAGGAATTTTTCGGATAATATCTGCCGCCGGTTTATGGAGCACAGTAGTTATCATTTTTTTTATTGCCTGCAAAATTAACTCTTCTCCGATGGTGTGTGGTTTACCTGTTTGAGCAATTAACAAAGATATTGTACGAAGCTCGAAGTCCGTCATCGTCTTGCTTAGCAGCCGCCGAAAAAAGTTTTGATACACTTGCCTGAGCATTGTGCTTCTTCTCCAGGTCTTGAAAATAGGCTACATTTTTGTCTTTCTTAACTGGATGCATTTTATTCAAATGATCTTGAAGTCTTGAAGGCTTCATCGCTTTATTTGAAAATGTTTTTAGACAAAGAAGGCACAAAGGCGAAGATGGGTCTGTGGTATTTTCAATAAATCCATATTTAATATATTCTGCACTGTATTGCCGTCTCTTCTTTTTTGCTTCCGACATGGTTTTGTTTTCACAAATATGTAAGTAAAGTGTTGAGCTTAAGTACTTGCTTAACGATTGTTTGCGAAACCGCTAATGAAAATAAAGAAATATTACGAGCTTTTATATAGGATTGAAATACAGCACGCACCGACAGGAATAAGACAAACATGCACAAACTCGTTTATCTCATTCGACGCTCAATCGTACTGAGCAAGTAAGAACAAGTATCGATGAACCAGCCGATTGATACAGGATTGCACAAATCGCGTTATTTAACAAAAACTTGTTAAAACTTGATTATCTCACGGCAGCTATGCTAAATATTTTTAGTTTTTATACTTTTTATAGTACTATAAATATAGGTGAAGTTGCATAATAAGCGCGAAAAATATGATAACACATTGTACTGCAATAAATATTAATAGGCAACCTCTAAAATAGTTGAAGAAGCCTTGCCAAATGTAAAATATAAATGATCATAATTTAATAATTTAAATTTTAATATTATTGCAACTTTCAATTATATATATATATATATATATATATATATATATATATATATATATATATATATATATATATATATATATATATATATATATATATAATATATATAATATATATATATATATATATTATAAAACTAAAATTTATACAATCAAACAGGGCAAAAATATGAACTAAAATTACTAAATAATCGATGTTGTGTAGTAGGTAGGTTTTAATTTCAGTGAATTTTAAAATATTAAGTAGATGAAATTACAAATCAGCCATAGCCCCTCTAAACCCACTTCAACACCCCCATTTTTTTCTAGGCCCTTACCGCTCCCCTCTAGGCCTCCAGCGCCCACAAGGGGCGTTATCGCCCACTTTGAGAAAGACTGATATAGATAAATAATTATATAGAAAACAGAAGAATAATATATACATAAAGATTATGGGCTAAGAAGTCAATACGAACTTAAATCTTCCATTTTTTTTATTACTTTAAAGAATGGATGAATTTGAAAATTGGAAAAAGCTACAATTTACCCAACAATTTATACTGATTAATTTTATACTGTTATTATGTTTATCCATAATTAAAATTAAATAGAATTTACACTATGAACCAAAACTAATCACTTACAAATAATCACTTTGTAATAAGGTTTAACATATTCCTCCCCCACTAAGTCTAAAACCCCCCCTCATTTTCGACATTTATTTAAATGGAGGAGCCTTAGATCAAAGGGAGAACACAGAATGGTCATAAGATATTTCAATAATAAAAAAAATAACAACATAATAATACAGCAATGGATTTCATTATTTTCTCAATAAATATATACAAAAATAATATTACAATAAATTGATTAACACTGGGAAGATTAATTCTTACAATTTGGGTAATTTTTAATTGGGTTTTGGAAAAGAGGCTAAGTCATTTAAAGTATTAAGTTCATCATCAATTAGTTTTTCCCACTGTTGTTTTAACGCTCTACGTGTATCATCCGATACTTTTCCAGGAGGTAACTCGCCCAATGTCCACCTTATCCCAGTTCTTATTCTACCAATAAGGGTAGGATTTACAATTGACTCTACAACAGAATTCTGAGAAAAGGAAGTATTAAGTTGTGACATTTGAGGGACTGAGGAAATATTTGAATTACTGGGGAAAGACGTAGGATAATGTGGACCTTGGGTTTGTGAATAATTTGAATCATGATTATAAAATTGTGATACTGGAGCAAAAGAAGTATTTGACCCTTGCACAGAATTTTTAATTGGATTATACATATCATTAGAATAATAACTAACAGACGGCAATTTATAAGCATAATATTTATTAGGATATTCTGGATATTCATACGATGTGGACGGCTGGACATATTCTTGAACAAAGCCTGCGATCTAGTAGGTTCAGGGTTAACTCTCAGTAGAATTGATCTGGGAGTATAAGGTTCTGGTCTCCTTTGGACTTTAGCTATCCCAAGTGTAGTTTGGTATTTGTTCATGAACAAATACCAAACTACATTTGGGATAACTAAGGTCCAAAGGAGACCAGAACCTTATACTCAGATCAATTCCACAGAGAGTTAACCCTGAACCTACTAGATCGCAGCCTTTGTTACCTTCGCCTCCAGTTCCATCCACCGATGAGATTCTTCAAGAATATGTCCAGCCGTCCACATCGTATGAATATTCAGAATATCCTAATAAATATTATGCTTATAATTTGCCGTCTGCTAGTTATTATTCTAATGATATGTATAATCCAACTAAAAATTCTGGGAAAGAGCCAAATACTTTTCCTCCAGCATCACAATTTTGTTATAATGTAAATTATTCACAAACCCAAGGTCCACATTATCCTACGTCTTTCCCCAGTAATTCAAATACTTCCTCAGTCCCTCAAATGTCACAACTTAATACTTCCTTTTCTCAGAATTCTGTTGTAGAGTCAATTGTAAATCCTACCCTTATTGGTAGAATAAGAACTGGGATACGGTGGACATTGGGCGAGTTACCTCCTGGAAAAGTATCGGATGAGACGTAGAGTGTTAAAGCAACAATGGGATAAACTAATTGATGATGAAATTGATACTTTAAATGACTTAGCCTCTTTTCCAAAACCCAATTAAAAATTAACCAAATTGTAAGAATTAATCTTCCCAGTGCTCTTCAATTTACTGTATTATTATTTTTGTATATAGCTAATGAGAAAACAATGAAATCAATTGATTTGTTATTACTTTATTTTTATTATTGAAATATTTTGTTACCATTCTGTGTTCTCCCTTTGATCTAAGGCTCCTCCATTTAAATAAATGTTGTCGAAAATTAGGGGGGGTTTTTTTTAGACTTAGTGGGGGAGAATATAGAGGTGATCTAAGACATACCCATTTAATGATTAAATTTAGAGTTACGTTTTGGTATTGGTAAATTCTTATTTAATTTTAAGGAAAAGTATTCCAATGAGTTGGAATGTAAAATGGTATACTTAATCTTAAGGAAAGGGTATTCCAATGAGTAGTTGGAATAAAAACGAAACTTTAGTCTAAAGCAAATTTATTATTAGTTAAGGTCAATTATTATTATACTTATCCATAATGCTCAAAATGTTCCAATATTTGACTCTTAGCCCATATCTTTATGTATATATTTTTCTTCTGTTTTAGTAGATAATTATTTATCTATATCAGTCTTTCTCAAAGTGGGCGATAACGCCCCCTTGTGGGCGCTGGAGGCATAGAGGGGGGCGGTAAGGGGCCTAGAAAAAAATGGGGGGTGTTGAAGTGGTTTAGAGGGGCGATGGCTGATTTGTAATTTCATCTACTTAATATTTTAAAATTCACTGAAATTAAAACCTACCTACTACACAACATCGATTATTTAGTAATTTTAGTTCATATTTCTGCCCTGTTCGATTGTATAAATTTTAGTTTTTATAATATATATATATATATCATATATATATATATATATATTATAATATATTATATATATATATATATATAATATAGTATATTATATATATATATATAATATATTAATTGAATGTTTAATAATAATTAAAATTTAAATTATTAAATTAATGATCATTTATATTTTACATTTGGCAAGGCTTCTTCAACTATTTTAGAGGTTGCCTATTAATATTTATTGCAGTACAATGTGTTATCATATTTTTCGCGCTTATTATGCAACTTCACCTATATTTATAGTACTATAAAAAGTATAAAAACTAAAAATATTTAGCATAGCTTTCGTAGGATAGGCCGTGAGCAATTAAGTTTTTGTTAAATAACGCGATTTGTGCAATCCTGTATCAATCGGCTGGTTCAATGATACTTGTTCTTACTGGCTCAGTGTGATTGAGCGTCGAATGAGATAAACGAGTTTGTGCATGTTTGTCTTATTCCTGTCGGTGCGTGCTGTATTTCAATCCTATATAAAAGCTCGTAATATTTCTTTTATTTTCATTAGCGGTTTCGCAAACAATCGTTAAGCAAGTACTTAAGCTCAACACTTTACTTACATATTTGTGAAAACAAAACCATGTCGGAAGCAAAAAAGAAGAGACGGCAATACAGTGCAGAATATATTAAATATGGATTTATTGAAAATACCACAGACCCATCTTCGCCTTTGTGCCTTCTTTGTCTAAAAACATTTTCAAATAAAGCGATGAAGCCTTCAAGACTTCAAGATCATTTGAATAAAATGCATCCAGTTAAGAAAGACAAAAATGTAGCCTATTTTCAAGACCTGGAGAAAAAGCACAATGCTCAGGCAAGTGTACCAAACATTTTTTCGGCGGCTGCTGAGCAAGACGATGACGGACTTCGAGCTTCGTACAATATCTTTGTTAATTGCTCAAACAGGTAAACCACACACCATCGGAGAAGAGTTAATTTTGCAGGCAATAAAAAAAATGATAACTACTGTGCTCCATAAACCGGCGGCAGATATTATCCGAAAAATTCCTTTGAGCAATAGTTCTGTGCAAAGACGAATTGATGAAATGGCTGAAAACATTGAAGAGTCATTGTGCAATCATCTGAAGACTAGTCAATTCTCAATTTAGTTGGATGAGTCCACTTTAGGTTTTTTAAAGATGAGAAAATATGTCAAGAACTATTATTTGCTAGAAATTTAGAGAGATACAAAAGGAGAAACCATGTTTAATACACTGGAAAAGTTTTGTGATGAGAAAGAAATTCCCTTGAAGAATATTATATCAGCTGCTACGAATAGCGCTCCGGCTATGACAGGGTGTCATAAAGGCTTCATAGCGTACTTAAAAAACAAAATTCCAGATGTGCTCACTGTACATTGCGTCATTCATCGAGAACATTTGGTTGCTAGAAATTTAAGTGAACGACTGTTTCAATCACTGCAACATGTCATCAAAGAAGTCAATAAAATCCGAAACAGTTCTTTAACTGATAGATTATTTAATCAGCTTTGTGTTGCTAATGATGAAGATTTCAACTGATTGCTGTTTCACACACAAGTGCGTTGGCTATCAAGAGGCAATTGTCTGACTCGATTTTACAATCTGTTTGACTCTGTTATAGGGTTCTTGGAAAACAAAGACACAGAATTGCGTGACAACCTCATCACATCAAAGAATGATATCGCGTACTTGACAGACCTGTATAAATTGTTTAATGATATAAATCTCCAACTTCAAGGTGATGACTTGAACTTAATTAAAACAAAAAATGTCGTTGCTGCTTTCGTAGCCAAGCTGCTCTTACACAAGAAGAATATCGGCAGACGTGAGTTCCACAATTTTCCCAATTTATCAGTATCCTGCAACAACGACGACTTGCTTGCCTTCTGCCAACATTTGGAAAACCTCCACAGTGATTTATTTCATAGAACGATTCCAGGACATTTTGAAATTGGAAATACCAGACTGGGTGTTGGATCCTTTTTCAAATGTCAACACAGCAATATCATCCCAGCTGCAAGAAGAACTTATAGAACTGACAATGAACGAGGAAATAAAAATCAAATTCAAAAATGGCTATCAAGAATTTTGGCTACAAAAGCCAATCCCGCAATTGTACCCTGGATTGTGGTCGATCGTTCAACGATTTTTGATACCATTCCCATCGTCATATTTGTGTGAACATGGATTTAGTGCTGTTTCAACGCTGCTTACTAAAAAAGAGAAATCGTTTGCATGTTACCGAATGCGGCGATTTGCGGCTGTTTTTGAGTAAATTCGAACCTGATATCAACAAACTTTTTAAAAATCATCAGATTCATCCTTCACATTAGATTAGTTTTAATATTAAAATTGATTGTTTAAAATTAAAATTGATTATGTTTGTTTTAATTTGAATAAAAGATATTCTTAATATTATTAAGTTGCGTTTTAATTGTTCTCACTTGTAAAAAAGTCTCGTTTAGAATGTAAGTTTAAACTCCAGACCAGACTAATATAGCACACTATAATTAAATTAATTAAAGTAATGAATGTCATTGTGGTAAAATTTCTAAGTTTTGGTAAAGTAAAAAAAAAATTGGGGGGCACTGAAAAATAATTGATTTTCAAAGTGGGAGGTAGACGAAATAGGTTTGAGAACCTCTGATCTATATGAAATATAATTAAAAACAAAGCTACAAAGTTTTCATAAATAAAACCAGGAGTTTTATTTAAATCATTGAAGTCCATTATTAAAAAGACTGCTCTATTACAAACTAATCCAGACCTATAAGGGAAGCATAAAATTTGTGCAGGTTATTTTATAAAATAACCTAATATAATATAATTTAAACTTAATAATTTTCAATATAAGAACTTATACACCATAGGGTAAATAAACTTATACTAAAAATTAATTCCAGTACTTACCCATGCAACAGTCTCCTTGTCCTTCTGAAAAGTCCCCATTCTTTCAATTAAGATAAAGACCTCTCTCTGACATTCTTATTGATAGGGTAAGGCATCTTCTTTCTTTCCAAAACCTATAAGATAAATTAAAGTTAAAATAATTAATATAATAATTAAATAATTTAAGTCATTACCAATGTTTATGAAACTAATTCTTATTATTTTAATATGGTCTTTGTTTTTGGCTTTTGTCTTTGTTTGTGTTTTTTTTTTGTTTTTTTGCCCATGCATTGATCATCAACTTCTGTAATCTGGGTCTTCTACCTACCTGAAATGCTGGATATATTGCCCTTAAGTTCATTATCTGAAATAAATGATAAAATATTGTATATATTGGAGCCAATGCAAGTTATTCATATCTTAAGTTAAGTGTATAATAACTATCTGCCAAATATAAATTATAGCCTGTTTATGAAAATCACCGAATTGACACTGTCAATTCAATTCAATCTCAAATAAACGAATCAGTTCAATACTCCGTCGAATTTTAAATATAACTAATTCTAAGTATAAATCACAATCTTTCTTAAGTTTTTGAAAAATTTTTTCAATTATTAAAATTAATCGTAAAGATTCTTAGACTGAAATTCCTCAGTCTCTCAAATTTTGTCTTGTCCAAATATAACTTTAGTTTAAGCCAGGGATGGGGAGTCGGCAGCGGGAGCTCGAGCAGTTTTCAAAGGGGTGAGGAGCGGAGTCGGGAGTCGATTTCCCAAAAAGTCGGGAGTCGATTTAAAAAAAACGACTTTTTTCGACTCCCAAAACAATTTTCAAACAAAAATTTGGAAAAACTTAATTGAATTTTTATTATAAAAGACGTACATATTTTTATTTTGACATTTGTTTGTAGCCAATTTAAATTGTTTATTTTTAACTGGTTATAAAATAAAGGTTATAAAACTTTTTCCAGCGATATTTTAATATTTCTCTATATTATTTTTTCTTCCTGAGTTCCGAATACGCTAATATTTTTCTTGAGAAACCAGTAGTTCATCCCCTACCGCCCAAATAAACATTTGGCTTAAATGATGCAGAGATATTGACCTTTTTATATATATATATATATATATATATATATATATATATATATATATATATATATATATATATATATTATATATATATATATATATATATATATATATATATATATATATATATATATATATATATATATATATATATTATATATAATATTATATATGTATGTATGTATGTATGTATGTATGTATGTTGTAATGTATATAGTATAATATATATTATATATATATATATATAACCTATATAACTATATATATATATATATAATATATATATAATAGTATATATATTATATTATATATATATATATATATATATATATATGATATATATATATATATTATATATATTCAGCAGGCGACTCGTGTATAGGAGCGATTGAGCGACCACTCCTCCTTCATTAAGCGTAAAATTCTGAATTATAACTATTTAAAAGTATGTTTTTCAATTTTATTATAAATAAATTGAATGCAAATTTTAAATACTATGTTAATAAGACAGAAACGTACGATGATTTAGTCTAATATAAAGAAATTTAAATAAACATACTTCTATCAGTTGTATGTAGTTTTTTTTTAATTTCTATTATAAAAAGAATCGCGGGGAGGAGCGATCAAATAATTTTCGCTCACAGTCTTGCACCTATGGTATGTAAAAACGATACGTCTGGCAGGCAATACAGAAAGAGGTCTAAAATATACTAGTTTGGGGCGATTAGCATAATCGCCTTGTCAAAGTTGTCTTACATTATTTATTATTATTATTTATTATTGATTATTATTTTTGTATATAATATATATATAAGATATATATTTATGATATATATATATATATATTATATATATACTATATATATATTCTATATATTATATATATCCAGAAGGAGATTCGTTTGAAATATATCACTAATTTCCAACCTTTGTTTTCACAATCTCCTTCAGGGATGTGCTCTGTATTAGATTGAAAAAATTATGGAAAACAGATTCATAAACTGTTCAAAAACAAGATGAATTTTAACTATCCGGAACTGTAAACATGGGTTTTTTGCAACATAGAGAGCCATTGTTAGAGTGCTTTGAAAAGAAAATATTCGAAATGAAAGCAAACATCGAGGAACACAGAGATCAAGCAGGAGATTTTCAATGCGATATTGACTGACTCCTACTTTTGTATTTTGCGTCACGCTCTATCGCCAGTTACTAAGCCACACTTAGATTAGTTTCTTTAATAATAAAATTCAATCAGGAAATGCAGACATAATTCCTTATGAAACAAGCTGGGAGTGAACTACAATTAGAATTAGGAAAGATAAAAACAGTATGACCATCATAATTGAAAGTAGTGTTGAGGAAGTATGATGTTTGTGAGGTGAAGAAATCGTTAAATGCTTCCAATTACTACGAATTTAAAAAAGCTGCTGAGCATGAAGTGGGTATGTGACATAATAATATCTTGGTCTATGGAGAGGTTTTTGTTTTATTAATCATCTAGTATCAGCTCCACATTTCGAGCGTGAACACTTTAAATTTTTATAGAACCTCATTTCCCACAGTTGCATTTAAAAGACCGTAACTGTTTATCCATTTTTTAACATCTTGAGACACAAATCTGAACTTGAAGTTATATATTCCTAGAGAAGATTTTTAACTTCGGAAAGGAGCTCTTGATTCTTTTAATAAGGATAGGGTCAATTTTTGGCTAGGGAACGCCCCAATTTTCACTCCCTTAAAAATGGACATAACATTCGGAATTTCAGCCGATTTGACCCTATAAACACCAAACTGTAGCATTTTTTGCCCTCGAAAGCTCTCTTTTCGGGTGGTTTTCTGTGACTGTAGTCATTCTTTCAGGGAATTTTCAAAAATTTTCAAACTAATCCATGTTTTTGACATTTTTCGTATCAACTCCAGAATTTTTTTAGAAATGACCTCAAACTTAAAATATGCATAGATGGGTCCATTACCTATAATAATTATAATATATATATATATATAATATTATATTATATATATATATATATATATATATATATATATATATAATATATATATAGTATTATATATATATACTAAATATGTGCGCGATTGAGGAAGTACGCAGCGGATCAACAAGGGTACCCGACGGTGAGGTACCTCTCTCCGCTCTTTCTTGGAGATATGAAGTTCGAAGAATTTTAAGATTACGAAGGTAAATTTATAGAATATTACGTAGATGTTAGGTTTGTGATGTTCAAAATTAGTGGTTTGAATGACTAGTCAGCACAGCAACCACCTGACACCATCAGGGGTAATACGGAGCAGGTTAGGTTTTCTCCGTAACAGAGGAAGTTAGTCTTCAGGACTCCGTAGGCCTGCTGACTTGAATGACTATTCGAGGAGGATTGTGACGGTTGATAACATATAAAAATGTTGATACCAAGCTAAGATTTTACCCAAAGAAAGATGTAGAATTATTTAGCTCTTTTCCCGGAGCTTTCTTGAAGGTTTAATCCGATAAGTTCTAGAAGTCTACTCAGATATGGTTCTTGAAGATTAAGAATAATAATGTCAATAAAATCAGAAAGATCAAAGGATATTGACACACAGTAAAAAGTATTATTTTTACTAAACTCGCTCAGAATATATGGTGGGATGTTTGCGTTATAAAAAGTTAATAGCTAACACAAATCCAACCCCAACAATATATTAATCAAAGAATTGGTCAAATAGAAAATATATATAATCAAATACACATTGGAGATAAGTTCAAGATCCAATGTGTAAAATACGTACAAGAGCGTAGACAGCTCTGGAATCAGAATCGAGAGTGGAAACCGAACGCTTCCAAATATTGCTCATGCATATGAATTCAAGGGAGAATAAGAAATCCAGACTCAACAATTGTGAATAAATGATGACTTAACTAAATTTGACTGGGGGGAATGGTTCCAAGGAAAAAGTAGGATCTGTTAGAAAAGAATCAGGATGAATCCCGACGCTAAAATTGGTATGGAGACTCCTAATCAACTCCGCGAAGAAAGACTCAAGTTGGAAAACTATCCAGCGAAGAAGGATTCAAGATTGAATCCCAGTTCTGAAACTTATCCCAGATTTGAACCCTGTTAATAACAGTAATTGGTATTTGGACTTTACTATTCATCTATATATCTGACAATTAAAGTACAACAATATAAATCTATGTATGATAAGAAACCTACCTGATATATCCACGAGGGGTTTCTTAAATGGGACTAATGATGTCAATATGGCCTTCTAAGAACAAGACAGTAAACTGGAACAAATACCAAGTTTACTATCTTAATATCAATACAATAATTACAGTCAGTTACTTGAAATAATTATAAAACTCAAATAAGGTTGTTTACACACAGCACTGACCTTTGAAACAGCTAGAATAGTTTATCCACGTCTTCAATGTATTAATTGGAGCACAACTATGGGTATACAACCATTGGTGCTTCAGACTATATATTTAATAGTCTTATACTTTTTCAAACATAAAATATACAATTATGATAATTTATACTAGAAAGAAACAAACAATAATTATAGTATCTGCATTGTTGTCAAGTTTTATCATAAGTAAATCCAATAAAATGAAGAGTATAAAATCCTACAGACTGGATCAAAAATGGTGGAAACTGTCCAGACTGTATATAAAAAACATTTTCAATGATAAACATTACCAGAATCAACATAACTAATTGCCAATTGACACCACGGATGCATGATCAATATCTCCCTTATATCCTCCCCCACTAAATCTAAACTCCCACCTCAATTTTCCACGTTGTTTGAAGAAAGACGGGGATGAAGAGACACAGAGGATATAAACAGCGCGCAGGGAAGGATACTCAGGACTCTCTAATTAAGCTCTAAATAATTTACAATAATTTACAATAAATAATTTATACAATTGTTTTAAGACTTTAGGCCCTTCTTCATGGATGACAGACTTGCCGCAGCTTCCTTTTCCTCGTTAAATTCCTGTAACAATGCGGAAAAAGTCATCTGCCGCTGTTGTTCATTCATATCATCCCATTTAACTTGATCCATAATCCAACGTAAGCCTGTACGGATTGCAACCCTAACATGAGGATCCAAAACAGACTCAGAGTTACCTAAAGAAGTTGAAGGGAGGTAACTACAAGATGGTGTTGGTTGATTAGAAGGTCCAGAAGTCTGATAATACAGTGAATAGTCCGACCAGGAAGGCTGAACATAGGGACTACTTGAAAAATAAGCTCTATGACCTCCAACATTCTCGTTTGAGAAAGATGATGTAGATGGAACTGGTTGTTCCAGAGGTGGAGCTTGGGGATATGTATACTTTGGAGAAGACGACGCAGCTAACACACGATTATGTGTCACCCTCTCAGTTGGATAAGGACGAGCGTTTCTGGATGATCTGGGTCGTCTCTTTTTATTAACCTGCGAACGAACTGTAGGTAAGTTTGAAGGGACAGTTCGCACCGATATTTTATTGATTTTAAATATATTTCCACATTTATTCATTAGTGATTCCAAGAATAAACGGTTTGGATGTAAACCATCCAACAACAAAGGAGAATTCAAGTTCAAGGTTTCCTTGTTGAGATACTTGCTATGAGGGGTGACCGTAAGTACTCCCGCTCTAGCAATGCTTCGATGATAACTGTCTAAGATGTCGGTCCCTCTGACGATGTTTTTATCTGGCCACTGGTATTTATCCTCCATTAGTGATTCGAATAGGCGATAACTGTGTATGGAATGGTCCCGCATCATTTCTGGTGAGAGGGCAGGATCACCGATGGTATAATTTGTACCCTGAGTTCCCCAATCACGAATGATGCGTTTCTGGTTATACGCATGGAGATCTTGAATCAGAGGAATATATAAATAAACCTTAACCTGAGGATTCTTTGTTTTAGCCTCCTCAGTTATTTTCTTCATCACTTCAGGTATCATTTCCACGGAAAGATCCGCAACAGGCTCGAATACGGTGGCAGTGTTGTTTTCGTGATTATATAATTACTGCCTTTTCCAGGCCATGGTGGTAAGTGACCATAAAAAGATGGTCTTTACCTCGGGGGTCATTAAATTTTGAACCCTTACGAGGCATGAAGGTAACATACGTCCTGAAACGTAGTCGGATCTTATGGAGATACCATGTTTCGTTTGTAGATATCGTTTGTTGTTTTTAAATATTGAAACCTCAGAGGAGCCCACGATCAAGGATAGAGGCATTTTTTCGTCCTTCACTCTGGGAGAACCGACAGAGACGTTTCTCGATGTCTTGACTACGCCGAATCAATTCTGAAAAGCATCAAATATCCGGCAATTATCGAGTCATGGAAGAATTTCAACATAAAAAAAAAAATGCATGAACAATCCTATTCTAAAATAATTACTTTTTTCATAATTACTATCACGAAGCGAAAAAATGAATTAGAGTAAAACTAACTCATTTTTACCTTCTTTAATTTCTCAATAATTTTAAAACAAGAGTAAACATCCTATCTTTGAGAAATAGAATAATTATAAAATAATTTAATTTGATAAGATTAGAAATATTTTGATTTTAAAATAAATTAAAAGGATTAATTTAAACTTTCCATAGTCAGAAAATAGCTGCTTGGAAAATTACCATATTTGTTCATCGAAAACACACCACCTCAGTAATAATGAAATTTTTATTTTCATTATTATATATTTTATTTCGAAAATAAAAACAATCTAGGAAGTCTTTTTCCTGATTCCTTCTATTTTCATTATATACTTATTGAATCATCCATTTGGTCCTATGATTTTTAAGAGAGAGTGTCTACTCATCCAGGCTAGCATTGGTCATGAGAACATCTTATTATCTCCTTCAGGAACCGGGACAAATCTGTAAAATAAGTTTTAAAGCTCCTCCGGCCCACAACCTGTCATGACAGGTACATATATATATACAGCTCAATATATATATACGGTCAAGTTATTTAACTTTAATAGGTATTAACCATTTTTATGGTTAATAATGTGAGGAATCCAAATTACACAAGGAGACTTTTTTGATATTTTAGTTTATAGTTTAATCTTAGCTGCCAGAGCATATGCGAAGAATCCAGACACTCAAGATCAATTATGCCAAAATCATTTACACCCAGGAGGATTTTCGTCTTATAAAGTTAAAGGTTGTTGACGAGTCGGCACACTTAGAAAGCATACATTCAAAAGCAGGCTTCAACAAGGTTTATAAAAGACGTGGTCCGTCTTCTATGCGTGCATACTCCAATGGCAGCGACATTAACATTGGGGAAATCTGGGAACTGATCCTCTACTCCTAGTGCGAGGAAGATCATCCATTTGCATTTCCTCCAAGATTTCATCATCTATATGGACCAAAGTCAAATTACTATTATCCAAATGGATGTATTGGATCCACCAATATACCTCTCCACTATTGAAAAGGGAGGAATTTCTAGTTTCTCCGAGCAGGTGAAGAAACCCATTTCAGCCGACGGGAATATATTTGAAAGAATACTATTTGCGCGGGCTGAAACCATTAAAATTCAGTTCCTTTGGAGAACTGAAGAACTATCTTAAGACTAAAAAGTTTGGTCCATCGGTCGCGCAAATCACCAACAACAACTCTTCCGACAGATCTATAGGATATCGGAAGAGGACTGAGGGGGAATAGTTTAGGTCTTTCCAGAAAAAGGACCGTGGATCCGTTAGACTCAACCTAGATGCTTCCAGATTATGACTTTCCAACTGCGATGCTTGGGAAATTATAAGGTCTTCATCATTATTAGTTAACCTTACAGGAGAAAGGATAGAGGGGTATTTGAAGCTAATAGGGTATTCATGTGAATACATATCATAATAATCTAAAACAGGGGTAAGTATTTCATCCTGGTTGACCTCCAGAGTACTACCATGGTTCATAGGAGAACTAGTAGGAATATTTAGTAAATCTATCTCGGATAAACTAGAATCGGAATCGGTCTCAGGTGTAAACTAGAATGGTTAGAATTTGATTCGTCCGAAGAATGGATAGGTGAAATAGGAATTACGAGAGGAGGGAGCAAAAATTTAACCTCTTTGTGACCTGAAGATTTTTAAGGACTTTGAAGACAACCGAGGAACTAACTCCTCCATACTAATGTTAAGGTTTTCCCTTTGATCCCAAGAAGTGGGCTCTATTACAGGAGTTAAATTGGGCAGTTGAATATAGTCACTTACAGAGATAGGATTTAAAGTTAAGAATCCCTCAAAATCAGCCTCCTCCTCTAGGGAATCATCGCTATTATTGAACAATGAAGTATCAGCGATGGACTCTGACTCACAAGAATTAGTAGAATCAGTCTCAGACTCAAGGTCGCTGGATTCAAGAGAATTTTCATCCTCCCCATCCAACAAGCTTTCCTCGTCCGAGAAAAATGCATCACTAATTTCCTTATTTCTAGTCAGGTATTTTCGTAAATAACCAGGAATCTCAATCCATTCCCTTAAGTGGGAGAAATGGACTTTTTGAGTTCTACTGGGGGGAATTGTATTTCTTTGTATGACATATGCCACCCTATTCGGGTTCACGTCAACAACGGTAAACGGCCCTTCCCACTTATGATGAAATTTAAGAGCAGTACTTGGCCCAGTTCGTATTACTTTACGAGCTACTTTTTGACCAACCTTGAAAGGTTTAAAGTTAAAATTGGCACTGCCCTCTTTCCAATATTGGGGAAAAGTATGCACTGGAGCATGTGATTTCTGTAATAAATAATCAGAAGGTGACATGTCCAATGCACTATGATACGTATTATTATAAATTAAAATAGAGGAAGACAATTCTTCATCCCAAGTAGCGGGTTGCTCCAGAACTAAACATTTCAGTAGTTGAATTAAACTTCGGTAAATCGCTCTGAGACACCGTTACTCGAGGGATGAAGGGGGGATATTCTCACATGTTTAATTCATTGTGTTTTTGTAACAACCTGGGGAATATCTGGGAAGTAAATTCAGTTCCATTATCAGTTAATATACGATTTGGAACTTTAGGAAGGAAAGGGGAGAACTTGGTGCTCCAGTTTCCTAGATACGGTCAAGCTGGACTTGTCGCAAATGGGAACTACAGACACCCATTTAGAATAATGATCAATTAATGATTATACGTGTGTTTTATTTCCCTAAAAGTTTTGCGGCATGATTTTAAGCTCTGACACCCAAGTGACAGGTTGGTTCGGCAAGATTTTCAACATGGGTGGAGTTATATTGGAAGAAAAGGGTTTTTCTGCATCCTGGCCAACATGCAGCACCGCCACTACATCGGAAAATACCTGGTTGATCCCTATGGGATGCCAGAAATGCCCTGTTATACCAAGCTGAAAGCAGCTTGTTGCCGACCTATATGCGGCACAGGATACATGGAGGCCCAGAACTATGTGCATTAGTAAGTCCAAAGAAATCGCATATAACAAATTCCCGGACGTAGTTCTGTAATACAAGATGTCATTTTCCCAAGACCATTTGTTTAGAATGACTTTTGTATGGTTTAGGAACCTGTTGCCAATTTATTTTGTTGTCATTTTTCATCAAGCCCTTCAATAAATATCGAAGGGTACGATCATTATTTTGATCGTGGATAACATCAGTATCGTTAATATTAGTATTGACTACCGACACGTTTTTCACCTGTATAGTAGAGGACGTCAAATTGGACTGGGTACAAGTTGATATGCCATCGGCCACCACAGTCAATTTTTTTTCCTTTGAAGATAAACTTATTGTTTTCGGGACATGTCAGGTAATAGGTGATTATCCCTAAGGAGCACAAGTTACCAAGTATCAATGGGCTAATCTACCATGTATTCCCTGGGGAAACTATGAAAAACGACATGAAGGATTGAGCTTACAAAAACCCAATATTAAACCTCAGGATTATGTTTACATAATGAACGATAGGAATTCTTTCTTTATTTAACAAAACCACTTGATGGCCTTATACTCCTCATGTCTTCCGGAAGCCAAAGCTCTTTTAAATTCCCTAGGAAAGAACAATCACGGAAGCTGATTTAAATTTACGCCCCAGCCCCACTGTTCTACAAGGGCAGATTCGCTAAATGGGAGCATCATGCATCATCCAAACTTGACACAGACGATCAAAGTTCAATATCTGCCGTTGACACAAGTTAATGGCAACGACCATATCTTCACCAGCATAGGAATAAGGTTTATACAAAAATTTACTCTTCTGGGTTATCCCATAAAAGTTAATAGAAGGATCATCCAGTTTCTTTACAGAGTCATTATCAAAGTCCTTTTCCACAGATTGACTCATCTCTGTGGGGACTAGTCGTTTAACTGATTTTCGGGACGATTATCAGCAAAACCCCCTTTGCAACGACCTTCATAGTGAGACAACACGTTACAGTTTTCACACGGGTCCAGAAATAAGCGTTGGGGAAGCGGCTTCTCAGTTGGTTTAGCCGAAGTTTTTTGGGTTTCGGGGGAATAGGAACGCGAATAAACTTTTTTTATCGCTCCCTGAATGTATTCTTTCGGAGGAGTTCGTTCAGAATCACTGGATCTTGGAGGGGTGCGTTGAGAACACCTCATTCCCGCGTGGGGATCTCTACAAAAGGGACATACCACTTTCCGGTTATTTACGGGAAGATGATGGAGGGGAGTTTCTAGCTCGGCATTCGGTATTTAAATGGCCGGTTTTCTTGCAATAACTACAGACCCCCAAGTACTTATAACATTTGTGCATCTCATGCCCTCGCTTCTCACAGTAGTCACATAAAAGATTCATTCGATCTCCCGATCCTGAACGACCCTTTCGATTGGCGTTACGATGATTCGGAGCTCTGGAACGGTCATCATTTCGAGGGGAATTACAAACAGTGTTGTAGACCATACGACTGCTATTATTACTTTCCTGGGGAGTGCGTTGGCCGAGATTGGAAGGACTATGATTACGGTTAATTGAAGCCTTATGTTTACGCTGTTCAACCTTCTTACGCAGCACATCAGTCCATCCAGGAAGAGCAGCATTTATCTGTATCACTGACTCAACAGATTCGTTTAAGTCTACTTCCTGGTCAGCTCGAGAATAAGTTGATGGGCCGACCTCACGGGGATTAGGTTGGGACAAGGAATTTGGGAAAGCCATGTTATCGCTGTCCAGAATCAGCGAAATTCACTATATTTTCCCATGAAGCTCGACTATACTCGTCCAACTCCATCATTTTAATATATTGACGGACGAATGTTTCAATATATGGAGGCAAACTACAAAGGAAAGCTATTCTTAAGGAGTCATGATCTCTCATATCGAGTCCATTATAAGCTCGACTAGCAAGGCGTTCCAACCGAAGGGCAAACATTTTTATACTCTCGTTGGGGTATCGATGAGCAGCATGATACTTCTGTATTCTATATTCTTTCTTCTTACGTTCCTCATCTCGATACCAACACACAAGATTATCCCGTACAGAGAAGTATTCACGGTTATCTTTTATTATTTCTCGGTATATGTTAAGAAATTTGCCTTCTAGCTGTCGACCAAGCAGTCTTAACCATTGGTGATGGGCATTTGGGTAGTGCAAACTACAATAAGCCTCAAAATCAGCCAGGTAAACTAAGAGATCTTGTTCCGCTTCATATTTGAACTTACCAGGATCCACAACCTTAAGTTTCTGAGAGTTCTTGAGTAACTGGGTAAGAAGCACTATGGCTTCCTCCAGCATATCAAGTCTCTGTTTCATATGTGGTCCTGAATACATGGAAGGTTCATCGTCGTCAGGAATACGACGTTCAGAAGGTGTTTGAGAATATCCGTGTGGAAAACTTCCAGAATAGACCCGAGGGTCAGTTGATAACATCTGGTGCTCCGGATATTGATTTCTAGGCAGTTGTTCTCGTTGGGGCTGTAATAATTTATTATACTTTTCGGAAAAGTCAGCCTCTCCTCTATTTATAGGGGATAGAGAATCTCTATTGCCTCTACCCATATCGGGATTTCTAAATAGAGACTTAGGTTGGGTAAAGTAATTTACTGGGGGTATATAATCATGACGAAGAGTTGGATTAGGAAAAATTTGAGGTTTAGGCAGAAAATTATGAGTAGGTACAAGATTAGGATTAGGAATAAGAGTAGGATTAGGAATAGGTTTATGATTTGGAAGAAATTGATTTCTAAGATTTTCTACATAACTAGGTGGATTAGGAAGAAAAGGCTTGGATCGTGATTGAAATTGGGAATCTAAGGAAGGTTTATAATCACGATCAATTAAAGAAGTATTTTTAGGCATATGCACATAATGGGAATCGAAGTCAGGGGGAATACCTTGACCTTGATCATGGTACTTTCTCCGTTCAACATTACCGACTGAATTTACTTGAGCCATTTTCCTTTCACTGAGTAATTTATCCTTATTGAGTTTAATCAATAAGTTACCCATTTCGGACTCAGTGAAAGGTTTGTCAGAGTTGGTAACTAAATTTAAGTCAGAGTTGGTAATTGAATTTAAGTCAGAGTTGGTACCTAATGGTATATCAGAGTTGGAAACTTCTACTCTGTCTTTATTTACCACATTCATTCCTACATTCATATCTACATTATTTTTATTATGATCATCACGTAGACGCAGGTCTAAACGTGGATCTAATGCGACAGCTGCAAGAGAGGGATCGAAGTCCACAGCTTCTTGGCTATCAGCACCTATGCTCGTTTCCAAGTCTTTGAGTTGAGGTTTTTCTGACATTTTATTTAAGTTTTAAAGGAAAGTATTTCAAAAGGATTTGATTGGGGTTTTATTACTAACTAACTCTCGATCTGTCCAATATAAGTACAAAGAAAGACGACATTTCTTGAAAAAACTGAAGAGAATCGACCGTTGTAATGTATAGGATGTGAACCGTCACAACCCGGCGCAACGCAGTGAGCAGGAACCTTTTCAGGTCCCTGTTCGGGCGCCAATTAATATTTGTGTATATGTTGCGGAGGGTAACAGACTGGGAGGAAGAATCCGACGAAGAAAGTCTTTAAAGAAACCCAGTTTGTAGAGTTACCCTCCTTTCTTTACTCTAGATGAAAACTAAGACGAAAATACAAAATTAGTGGTTTGAATGTCTAGTTAGCTACAGCAACCACTGGACACCATCAGGGGTATATACGGAGCATGGTTAGGTTTTCTCCGTATACGGAGGAAGTAGTCCTTCAGGCT
Source organism: Trachelipus rathkii (assembly GCA_015478945.1). Taxonomy (NCBI): domain Eukaryota; kingdom Metazoa; phylum Arthropoda; class Malacostraca; order Isopoda; family Trachelipodidae; genus Trachelipus; species Trachelipus rathkii. The sequence continues at coordinate 20,008 of JABUQX010005465.1, read as the reverse complement.
CCGCTAGGCCTGCTGACTTGAAATGACCTTATTCGAAGAGGATTGTGAGAGTTGATAACATATAAAAAGGTTTATAATAATATAAGATTTTTACCTAGAGAATGTTTTATAAGTTTATAGATCTTTCCCGGATCTTTATTGGACGTTTAATCCGATAAGTTCTAGAAGTCTACTCAGATATGGTTCTTGAAGATTAAGAATAATAATGTCAATAAAATCAGAAAGATCAAAGGATATTGACACACAGTAAAAAGTATTATTTTTACTAAACTCGCTCAGAATATATGGTGGGATGTTTGCGTTATAAAAAGTTAATAGCTAACACAAATCCAATCCCAACAATATATTAATCAAAGAATTGGTCAAATAGAAAATATATATAATCAAATACACATTGGAGATAAGTTCAAGGTCCAATGTGTAAAATACGTACAAGAGCGTAGACAGCTCTGGAATCAGAATCGAGAGTGGAAACCGAACGCTTCCAAATATTGCTCATGCATATGAATTCAAGGGAGAATAAGAAATCCAGACTCAACAATTGTGAATAAATGATGACTTAACTAAATTTGACTGGGGGGAATGGTTCCAAGGAAAAAGTAGGATCTGTTAGAAAAGAATCAGGATGAATCCCGACGCTAAAATTGGTAAGTTAATAGCTAACACAAATCCAACCCCAACAATATATTAATCAAAGAATTGGTCAAATAGAAAATATATATAATCAAATACACATTGGAGATAAGTTCAAGGTCCAATGTGTAAAATACGTACAAGAGCGTAGACAGCTCTGGAATCAGAATCGAGAGTGGAAACTGAACGCTTCCAAATATTGCTCATGCATATGAATTCAAGGGAGAATAAGAAATCCAGACTCAACAATTGTGAATAAATGATGACTTAACTAAATTTGACTGGGGGAATGGTTCCAAGGAAAAAGTAGGATCTGTTAGAAAAGAATCAGGATGAATCCCGACGCTAAAATTGGTATGGAGAAAAGAATTCCAGCTTTGAAATGACGAAAGGATTCAGGAATAAATCCCAGATTGGAAAACTATCCAGCGAAGAAGGATTCAAGATTGAATCCCAGTTCTGAAACTTATCCCAGATTTGAACCCTGTTAAAATAACAGTAATTGGTATTTGGACTTTACTATTCATCTATATATCTGACAATTAAAGTACAACAATATAAATCTATGTATGATAAGAAACCTACCCTGATATATCCACGAGGGGTTTCTTAAATGGGACTAATGATGTCAATATGGCCTTCTAAGAACAAGACAGTAAACTGGAACAAATACCAAGTTTACTATCTTAATATCAATACAATAATTACAGTCAGTTACTTGAAATAATTATAAAACTCAAATAAGGTTGTTTACACACAGCACTGACCTTTGAAACAGCTAGAACAGTTTATCCACGTCTTCAATGTATTAATTGGAGCACAACTATGGGTATACAACCATTGGTGCTTCGGACTATATATTTAATAGTCTTATACTTTTTCAAACATAAAATATACAATTATGATAATTTATACTAGAAAGAAACAAACAATAATTATAGTATCTGCATTGTTGTCAAGTTTTATCATAAGTAAATCCAATAAAATGAAGAGTATAAAATCCTACAGACTGGATCAAAAATGGTGGAAACTGTCCAGACTGTATATAAAAAACATTTTCAATGATAAACATTACCAGAATCAACATAACTAATTGCCAATTGACACCACGGATGCATGATCAATATCTCCCTTATATATATATATATATATATATATATATATATATATATATATATATATATATATATATATATATATATTATATATATATATATATATATATATATATATATATATATATTTTTTTTTTTTTTTTTTTTTTTTTTTTTTTTTTTTTTTTTTTTTTTTTTTTTTTTTTTTTTTTTTTTTTTTTTTTTCTTTTTTTGCTTTGAACTGGCTGCACAACAGTGCTAGCTTACACTCTTTCTTTTTTTGTCTGGTTTATTTTATGCTTATTATATCACAATCAAATTAAACTTCGTTCAAAGCTCAAACTTTACTTTAAAATTTAAATTGCCCAATTTACCATTTTGATTTTACATACTTGCCCTTATGGACTGCTTAATTATATTTGAATAATTTACTCTGCATTTCCTTGGTGATTATCATATTCTGAATACTTTGTTTTTATGAAGCTTAAACTTTGTAAATATGTTTTGATTTGATTTGTAGTAATTGCATGGTATGAACAATTGCATGTTGCTCTGGATTGAAAGTTTGTTTTAAAAATTGTTTATACTTTTGAAAACTGCTTTCCTTAATTTGCTTCCAGCAAATTGTTTTTTGCTGGGAGGTTATTAGAAATATTTTATTCCTGTATTAAACTTTCCTATTTTGCTATGAACTATTTTTAATTGAACTAAGGGATTTTAAAATGTTTACAAAAAATAAGGAATAGTTCTTGTCCCTCTGTATTTGCCTCCTGGTAATATAAAACTGTATCCTTCTGGAGACTTATTTGGCTTTGGGTATAAATTGTTTTGTTCAAGGCAACAGCTTCTTTCAGGACATGTTTTGAAAGAATGGGTTAGCGTAACTTTAGGTCTGAGATTAGATAACGCTAAAAGTTTTTAAAGATCTAGCTAAATGCTATAAAAGTGATTTGTATTAAAAGAGGTTACCTCCATACTCATATTATAAGAAGGATTGTTAAGTACACATATATTATGTTTGGAAGTTTTTTAGTTATCAGGCTGTTTTATCTTACCTATTATTGTAGTGGTAATCATTGTCCAAGGCTAAACATTGGGCTAGTTTCTATGATACCCAACCTAGTCTTAACTCTTTATATTCTGACTTTAGCAGGACTAGCTGTTAGGTCCTGTTCAATCTATTCTATTTAATTCTAATCTACCTATAACTTTATCGCCCTAACCTTGTTTTAAGTTTGGTATACACCACTCTTTAGATGCTAATAGATTATTGAGGCCTTAAGCTTTGAACTTTGACTACTTATACCTTTAACTAATAAAGCCTAAAACAAAAAGGCTCAATCCCAAGTAAATTACTTAGGAAACAACTAATTATCTATTTATATCATAAACCTTAGGTGAGTTTTATTATTGATTTTAAACTTTTTAGTTATTAAGCTATTATAGTTTTAAACAATAGACATCTCATCTTGATAATAGTGCTGGTGTTAGTGATGAAAATATTATTAATTATTTGTATCAATATTATTGATAATGGTGCTCGAGTGATGAAAATATTTAATGTTGGTAATTATATATTATATATATTATATATATATATATATATATATAGTATATATATATATATATATATATATATTATTATATTATATATATATCTATATATTTTAGGTATATATATTTAATTTAATATATATATATAATATTTATGATGTGTGTTTTCTGTGTATATATATATATATATAATATATATATATATTATATATATATATATATATTTTTTTTTAACTTTTTTTTTAGGTATATTAATTTTATACAAAAAGCGCCCGGTAGCTCAGTGGTAGAGCACTCGCCTATAACAAAGCGAGGTCCCAGGTTCGCAAACTGGTCTGGGTGGGGAGAATGGGAGCTTTCTCTCCTTGGCTTGTGCTCCGTCCCTGCCCATCGGACGTTAATTGAGTACACCGCCTCCTTGATTAGGGCCGCTGCCCGTGAGCGGTGGTGTTTATCTCTGTAAAAAAAAAAAAAATCTTGGAAAGAAGTCACAAACTGTTCTATTTACACCTCAGAAAATTCTGAAAAATATTTCCCGGTAATATATATATATATATATATATATATATATATATATATATATATATATATATATATATATATATATATATATATATATATAGTATATATATTATATATATATATATATATATATATATTATATATATATATATATATATATATATATTATATATATATATATATATATATATATATAGAAAATATTTCCCGGTATATATATAATAGTATATATAAGTAATTGGAGAGTTCCTAGGGAATGTATCTTCAATAAAAAACTAAAAGAAAATAAATTTCATTCTATTGTAATAACAATACATATGAGTTGATAAACTAAATTAAAATATTAATTGATAAATATAAAAATATCCAAAAAAAATTGTGTGAAGTATAAAAAGTTCAAAATCAGATGTAAGTTTGTGTAATCATTAGATAAAAGAGAAGAAATTAAATAAATACCAAGAATAAATAAAAGAAAAGAGAGAGAAAAGGAGATAGATAGTTCAGGCAATCAGGAGTGCCAAAGAAGTCTTATGGAGGTTAAGTGTAGATTTAATGGTTTTTATATATAAAGATTCCAAAATTTTAAGTTCTTCATCTGTAGAAGCATTTTGAAGAATGGAGAAGCTTTTGAAGAGATATATTGTGCCTAACTATTTTATTTTTAATAAACGTGATGAATCTTAATGTGCAAGCCACATTAAAACGATACGCGAGCAACACGTTGCTCACGAGCTACGGACTGAGCACCGTTGCAGTGTACTGTAGAGAATAGTATGGCTTCGTTAACCAGTGCTTTGATATATATATAATATATATATATATATGATATATATATATATATATATATATATAATATATATATATATATATATATATATATATATATATATTATCTATATATATATATATATAATATATATAAGATATTATTAGGCCATATTTATAGCGATAAAAGTATCGTATCAGGTATCAGCAAAAATTTCTGTATTCAGTATTGCAAAAAAATTGGTGGGGTCCTTCCATTTTCACACGTATAAGATGTTGGTGCAATATATATATATATATATATATATATATTATATATATATATATATAGTATATATATATATATATATATATATAATATTATATATATATATATATATACTATATATATATATATACAAGATGGGCAAGTACCGCGGTACATGTATAGGGCGATACTT
>JABUQX010005465.1:0-12500 GCA_015478945.1 Trachelipus rathkii | reverse complement strand
TTAAATTGCTTTTATGGCAAAAAATTATTTATGGTTCATAGAGAACGGTCATCTCGATTCAATGGTAGTTACCTCTCAAATACAACGCGGAAAAATCGTGCTGCCTGGCCGTAATAGTTACCACCGAACAAATGTTAGTTGTAATAGGTTTGAACATCGTGAATGAAGGGCCGAAACCCATATACAGCGTACGTTAATATAAGGTACTATAATAGTTTAGTTAACGATAAAAACAGTTAATGATTTATAGCAGAAAGATTTATAACTCCGTAACACATCCGTTTATTTACAGTCCATACATAAGTATTATTTTGGTATAGTATGAAATCCTTTCCTGTAGTACCTTCTGATTTATGTAGTACATTCTTCATCGCATATGCATGTATACATTAAACGCGGTGCGCGAAATGTCTGCTCTTATTCCATACGCAAAGTTCAGCCCGTCTGATCCACCCTTAAATTGTCATGTTGCCAATGTGATATTTTCTGAGTCGACTATCGGAGCGTGAGTGATTCGATTTAAGAGGTAATTAACTGATGCTATCGGTGTTGTGTACCCACCGTAGACACGATTCTTCAGGTAGCCCCACCGGTAATACTCCAGTTGAGTAAGGTCCGGTGATCTAGGAGGCCACGGAATAGGACCCCATGTTCCTATCCACCTACAGGGGGTGTTACGTTTAGATGATGTTGCACAGCCCTTGCTGTATGTGCTTGGGCATCCTTCATGCTGGTAGTACAAATTTTGACGTGTCTGTAATGGTACATCACTAGGAAGGTCGACACAGTAGTGTCCCAGAAATTTCTTTGATTTCCATTCGAGCTCTCTAGGTTCTATGGTAAAATGTCCAGCCGAATCAGTAATTATTATCTAGGCAGTTCACACTCACACATTGTATGGAGTACACTACCTGGTGGTCGCGTGCTGTAGGTTGATATGCCGGTGTCTTTTCCTCGGTCCAGTACCGATAATTCCACAATTAATTGTGCCAATATTGGTAAACCTGGCTCATACCGTCACAAAATACGGGAGCTGCCCGTCAAAGTTTATGTCAAACATGGAAACCCATTTACTACGAACTACAACCACGTCCGGGATCGCCGTGGATGCAGACCGTGGCCAAGTGTGTGCTCTGTAATGAAAAATGTTGTACATATGTAGAATGCACCGTACCGTTCCTGCCTGCCGTAAGTAGGTTGTTGGGTGTTCCGTGGTATACAATAGAAAGTCAAACTCCATGTCAAGGGTACGGGTGGGAGGTTGACTTGGGTGGAGAGATAGGTGAGTTGGTCGAACCTTTTTCTTGAAAACCTGTGTACAATCTGTACATTATAGTGGAATGCGTTCCAAAACGATCTGGGATATCTCCGTCTATACCTTTCCGTAGCTCTTGTGGGCATTCTTGCGCTTCAGAATGAACGCCTCAACCATATCCGTCAGTTTTCCTGGGTTGTATACATATTATTTGGCATAGTGTTATCGGATGTTAAAATTAAATAGCAGTGCTAAGACACACGAATTATACATTCGTAAGTGCTCCGCTGACTGTTGTACGCTTATACTGGAATACCAATCCCCAACAGAGTAGTGTGTCATATTAACTTCGAAATTCATAATTTAGTTGGCTGACAATAGTAGCAAATGTAATATTAAATATTACACATAAATGTGATATGCCCTTCATGGAGGATTTATATGGGTTTCTACCCCCATTCAGCCTTTTATGAACGTATTACAACTAACTTTTGGTAGTAACTATTCCCCGCTGACACATATGCTGCAAATATCTTCCCACGAGGATTGCCAGGAAACAACGTTTTGGATCTGGATGACGGTTTCAATGAAAACTACATAATTTCTGCCATAGAATGCAATTTCAGCATCGAAACTACACGGTTTAATTGAAAATTCGGAGGTTCATGAGAAATTCGCATACTGTGCATACGCGATAACCTATAATGATTAGCAAAAATAACTCTCCGATTTAATTAAGACATCTTTTATTCCAACAAATTTAATAATAATAATTGCCATCATTACGGAAATATTCTCTTTTTGTATATATATATATATATATATTATATATATATATATATATATAATATATATAATATATATATATATATATATATATATATATAATATATATATAAATATTATATATATATATATATATATATATATATAATATATATAAGAGATAGCACAGAAACAACATAAATCTATTTGCCTTATAGTAATATTATAACTATTTATTGAAATTCCATTTATCAGTATTGTTTTTCCACATATATGAAAATGTATCGATGTATCGGCGATACAGTACCGAGTACCGGTATCGCCCAAACGCTTTCACAAAGTACCGAGTACCGGTATCGCCCAAGCTATTTTTCGAAGTGATGTACCGGTATCGCCCAAACAATTTTCATGTACCGTGCCCATCACTGTATATATATATATATATATAATATATATATTATAATATAATATTATATATTATTATATTATAATATTTTATTATATATATATATATATATATGAGTACAGAGAGATATCCTCGTTCGTATTAACAAAACCATCGTGGACTCTGCCCAAGCTGAGTTAACAACACCGGATGCTCTATTGCCATCTAGGGCCATGCCACGTGCCCCAAAAAAGAAGCGCTTGGCAAACGTAGTTTTTTATAAGCACCCGGTTTTCTGCATGGGCCATAGAATGCTGAGTCTCAATAGGCCTGTAGCTAAGGGGCGGTGTAGTTGGGTTTGGCTGCCTACATGACCATGCTATTTCTTGCCAGGTATGCGCTAATGCAGGCCTTGCGAGAAGGTCGTGATCGCCGTAAACGACCTTTTATCTTTCGGCGAAATTGTATGTATCGTATGGTGACATGGAATGTCAGAGGAATAATGTTGAGGAGAAGAAGTAGAGAAGTCATGGAAGTTTTGAGGGAATCGGAAGTTTTGATTTGCTCGCTGTGACTGAAATGAAGATGAAGGAAAAGGTGAAATTAAGTGGTGTGATGTGATAATGTAGTGCGTGCTGTGTGGAAGATGATATGAGAAGAGGAAAGAAGGAGTTGCAATTTTGATGAGTGACATGTGTCACAAAGCTATGGTAGACTTTGATTGTGTGAGTCCTAGAATTCTAATGGTTGAATTTAAGTTTGAAAAGGTCAAGGTATGTGTGGTTGTGACGTATGGTCCATCTGAGGGAAACGTTGAAGAGAATACGATTTTTTTGGATAATATCTGAATGATGTTTTGGATGGGGTGAGTAGGAGCTTCAGATTGATAGTTTTGGGGGACCTGTATGGTTGGATAGGTGATGCAAAAAAGCGGAATGTATAACAGGTGGTTTTGGTGTGGCGGGAGAAAATGAGAATGGTTAGGAAGGTGATTGATTTCCTGTGAGCACAGAGAAGGTATGTGTGTAAGTATATAGCTTCTTTAAACACATAGTCTATCCTATAAGTATAACGAGAGTTGATGTAGGGTAGGATGATTGCGAATGTGAGGAGAATGATTATTTTTGCATTGTTAAAGAAGGAGATGTTGAAGTATGTGTTGGATGTTAAATCGTTAGGGGTTTAGGAATGGGATTATCGAATCATTTGTTGTTCTATGTAAAATTAAGTTAGTGGGGGCTTGGATGAGAGATAGGTGAAATACGAAATGGATAGTAGGTAAAAATTAAGAGTGAGGAAGTTAAGTGTGCAAGATAATAAGATTAAGTATGTAAGAGCGCTCGTACTAGTAATACGGTTGATATGTAGAACAAGTTGATACTGAGTTCAATCTGGGGGCAAAACATGAACGGACGCATTGTTAGTAGTGCAAATGAAGTATTTTCGTTTGCTAAAGTAGGAAGTGAGAATGTTATTGGCTGAATGGTGAAATGGAAAGGTTATGTAAGTGATAAAAGTAAAAAAGAAGGCGTGGTTGAATGTACTAAAAGCTGAAATGAATGAAGATTCAAAAAGAAAGATGGCTTAGATATTATATAAGGAGGAAAAAGAATAACTAAAAGTGTGTATACGTAGGAAGAAAACAAGAAGGTAAATGGAATCAGTTTTGGAGGAGGATGAATGAGGACATACAAGGAAAAATAGGAAGCTCTTCTGGAAGGAAGCGCGAAAGGTAAGAATGAGAATAAGGGGAATAATCTGCTTCGAATAATGAATAGGGATGGTTGGGCTTTTGTAACTGATGAAATGGATGTGAGGGTAGTGTGGAAAGAAACACTTCGTAAAAGTCCTGCAGCAATATTAACTAGTAGTGATGAGTGTTAGTGAATGTGTGCGTTTGATGGTGCATGAAGGATATAGGTATTTGGATGAGGTTATTAGTAAGTGATGGAGGTAAGGAGGTAAAGTGAGAAGTTGATGAATGGTAATCTGGCAGGTATAGACTGAAATTCTAGTGAACTGATCAGAGCGGAGGCAGAATGGTGATTGATTGATCTTGGAAGTTGTGTAATATAGCGTTTATGAGTGTATAGTTTCTTAAGGGATTGGAGGAGAGCAGTAATTGTACCCTTGTATAAGGGTAAGGGAGAAAATGGGAACTGTATGAATTATAGGGGAATTAAGTTTATTGAGTGTTGTAGGAAGGTATTATCTGGTATTTTTGGTCGAAAGAGTGCGTCGAGTGACTCAGGGACTGATTGGTGAAGAACAAGGTGTTTTTAGGAGTGGTAGAGGATGTGTGGATCAAATCTTTACATTGAAATAAATGAGTTGAGAAATAGAGGGAGAAGAAGAATATAATTGTATTTAGGTTTTTATGGATTTGCAACAGCGTATGATAGAGTTTTAATAGGTGAAAGCGTTATGGGGGCAGGTTTAGTGATATATGGGTGTTGGTGTAGGCTCTGAATGGAATCATAAAGTATGTAGTGACGATAGTGAAGCGTGTGTAAGATAAATGGTGTCAATGGTGATTGGTTAGGATTATATAGCGGAGTAAGACAGGGTTGTGTTATGTCTCCTTGGTTATATAATTTGTATATGGATGGGGTTATGAAAGAATTTTGAGTGGGATGGCAGTAAATGGTGTTAGAATGGTGAGGAATGGGAGTTTGAGTGAGGTGGCGCGCTACCTATTATATGTCGGATGATTTGTTCTGTGTGGCGAATTGCTAGAAGAGAGTTTGAGAGGATTGTAGAGAGATTTTGGGCTAGAGTGTGTAAAAGGAGGGGCTTGAAAGTATACGTGGATAAGAGTAAGGTTATGGTTGTGAGTGAGGACAGTCCTCCTCAGTGTGAAGTTATGTTAGATGGTGAGCAGCTAGAACAAGTGTCTGAGTTTAAATATTTAGGGTATATGTTGATGAGAAAGGATACGGCCACGATGCAGAGATGTAGTAGGAAGTTGTGATGGGCAGGAAGGTGGCTGGTGCAATTAAATCGTTGGTGTAATGCAAGGGACTAGTCTTGAGTGTTGCTAGGGTGCTTAGCATGAGGGTATCGTTGTTACGCGCTTGTGTTATTGTATGGTAGTGGACTAATGGTCTGGACTAAGAGTAATAGTATGCTAAAGTTTGCAATGTGTTCAGGATGGAGCAATCTAGGGGTGTTGCTAGGTGTGAAGAGAATTGATAAAGAGAGGAGTGAACGTATTAGAGAGTGGTGTGGTGTGAAGAAAGGGGTAAATGAGAGAATAAATGAAAGTATGTTGAGATGGTTTGGTCATGTGGAAGGTATGAATGATAGTGAGGTTGGTTAAGCGGATGTTATAGTGGGTGAGTGTGTTGGGAAACGCGACCGGCTGGAGACCGAAGAGATAAGTGGATTGAGTCGGTGAATCGAATGTCTGAAGGAGAGAAAATGTGAGTTTGGCAGAGGCGAGATAAAAGGTGCATGATAGGAGAAAATGGCGGGGTTTTGTATGGGGGCTATGGTTGTGGCCTACCTGGCCTTAGGGGATGAAGGCCTTACATTGACGATTTAGCGCATAGTGAGGGCGCGTGCGGTCGCGCAGATGTCTAGGGTGGATTTCCTGTCTGTTGACGAAGGCCTCTCACTTAATTAATGGTAAGCAGGGGGGCGGTAAGCGTGGGCTTTTCTTTCGACGTTTGCATGTCTCCTACTGCTTTTGCTTTTGCCAGATGCTTGTACATGCAGCTACCAGCCAATCTGGGGGTCAAAGAGGTAAGGTGAAGAAAGAAAGATAGTATATATATATATATATAGATATATATATATATATGTATATATAATATATATATATACTATATATTATATATATATATATATATATATTAATATATATATATTATATATATATATTATTATATATAATATATATATTATATATATATATAATATATATTTAGATTTGCAAGAGTCGATAATTTCTAAGGCGAATATCTCCCTGTCACCTGAATTTGAGATTGAAGTAATTTCTGGCTGTAGTTGATTTCATACTTTTGCTGATACTGTAAAATAACTTGTATAGATGAAGTATGAATAAATGAATGTTTGAAGTTAATTGTAACTAATTTGATATAACAGACTTACTAATTATATTATATACTATATATCTTTATATATATATATAATATATATATATATATATATATATATAATTATATAATATATATATATATATATAGAGTATATATATTAATATATATTATATATGATATATATTATATATTAGTATTATATTTATATTATTAGCATATATATATATTATTATATATATATATATACTATATATATATATATATATATATATATTTATAGTATATATTATATATAATATATTAGTATATAATATATTATATTGATTTGTATTTATTGTCCATCATAGCTAGTCTCTGGGCTTTCAACAAGTAACTTTGACATTCTTTTATGACTCTAATTATTGTCATTAATTTAGGACATTTATAGGTCATAGTATAAATAAGCTGCTAACGTATAATTTTTATTTTAATCGATTTTTTCAACCGCCCATATATATATATATATATTATATATATCTATATATATATAGTATATATATATATATATATAGTATAATATATATAATATAATATATATATATATATATTATATATATACTAGTATTATATATATATATATATATATATATATATATTATAATATTCTATAATATATATATATATATATATATATATATATATTAATATATATATATTAATATAGGTATTTAATTGCTGATAAAGTGTATTATTTGACAAGGTTATCTAAAATTAAAGTAAGTTAAGCGATTCAAATTTTTATGCGTTATTATTTTGGCATCTCTTTCTAGGTTCGGGAATTTGTTTAATTGAAACCTAATATGCATCTCATCGTTCAGTGCTTAAACAAAACGATGCTCCTCCTATTCCAGCTTTTACTTCCGCAAATCTTTTTTTTATTAAATTTTAGGTTGTTCTTCTTTATGCTGCGCTTCGCCTCGTCACTAGAATGTGGGTAAAGGTGCATAACTTCATGAAAATCGGATGTTAAGTAGATGAGAGGGCATGATGTAAATCGCAGGAAAGCCATCCTCGTCGCATACGCCTGCGTGAGAGCTTTGTCAGCAGTTAAAAAAAAAAAAAAAAACTGAAACCTAGGGCTGTCACTAAGACTGCGACCCGTTCCTCGTTGTGGTTCTGCATGGCAAGGTAAGGTCATAGCCCTTGGGTCAGTGCTTCACAACATACGCCGCTGCTGCAAAAACTCCTATTATGGCAGCCTTTCTTCCCGCTCTGGCCTACTGGCATCATTTATTTCGCTCAGTACATTCTTTACTTACTCATTCGACTTTTTTTTTTTTTGTCTCTGCAGGCTGGTGATTCCCTATTACAGCTGTGCACGGCACTACAGCATCTCGCTAAACGGGCAAGCTGCTATCATCCATTGCTTTCAAACGAGTTCACCTTTGTTAACTCACGAAGTTCCTTATGTATAATTTACGCCCTATTCTTTACACGAACATAGCATTTTTAAAAGCAGGGTATGTTAATATAGAATATTAATGCATCTAGGCGGTAACACGCTTCCTAAGATTATTCATCTTAAGTCCAGATTGACTTAGATTTCTATACCGTCTTATTTGCACACATAGTTTCACCACTATCCTATTAACAGCCGGTAACAACATAACGGTCACATCTAGTATGCCGTAGGTGCACCCTGCAGGACTTGTTGCCTTTACATTGCAACAAGCATTTAATTGAACCTAAGACACATTCCTACGCAATTCACAACTTTCTATTTTACAGCTTCTGCTCATCCGTTGCCCTTTGCTTTCAACATATCTACCGGCTCAGGTATCTAAGAAATCAGATAGTTGAGCAACATAGTAATTCTTATTACATTATAGTCAAAATGCAGTACTCTCGCTGGTGCACGCGCACTACGCAATCACCTTACTGTCTTACCTATATTTACTTTTAACGTCGCCCCGCGCATCTAAATTCCTGCAGTTAGAGCTATATTGCGATGTGCTGGTGCTTTAAAGCAGCACGCGTATAAAAAACGGCTCTTACGAAGTCGCTGGCTCAAATTTGCTCATGATTCCCGCAATACAAAACCAAGCCTATCAGCGTAGCGACAAGCAGAGCACGCTGTACCCTCTCCTTCCATTCTCCATTATCCCCATTCACCGCTACCTGCTATGTTTTCATCACGCTCTATGCTATATAAAAATTACTTAGCCAAGAGATATTACGAACCATCCGGCCTCACTCTACTTATTATATAATAAATCCATTCAGTCTCACTCCATTTATTTCTTCATCATAGGCAGCTTCAGCTATGGACATACTTTTGATTCCATTGCACAGGCTGCACCAGCAATCACTCATTATATCAACTAACACCGCTGCCACAAAGCTTCGCCTTTTTAATCCTGTCTATATCGCCTGTTCAGCAAGTCCTAAAAGCCTAAAATACATAATTTATTCTTCTCAATCATTTTCTACATTATTTTTTCAATTGTTGAAAATTGATCCTACAGCATGGCCCTCTCCACTTTCGAAATGCAGGCGCTTTGGCTCTTTACACCTAGTCTGTCATCTCTCAATCGAACTCTTTTCAAGCCAGAATACAACATATATTTTGCGGCTAAAGCAGCTCAGAGGATAAACTAATCCTCTTTATAGTTCTACAGTTCCATTAAACTCCGGGCTTTACGCCTATATAATAGGGATACGATTACTGCTCTTCAATCCTGGCAGGATCTTTCTAGCCTTGTAAAAAAAATTTGGGCGGGCAAATTGAAGATGTTATTCTAAACAGCTGAAAGGGTGAAAATCATACCTGCATATATATAACTCATAGTACTTACCTATTCGTTCGAAGGAAATTTATTTATATATATGTATCGGCGATTTTCTTATATATTTCTTTGGCGCTTTCTTTCCTTCAGCCTTCCTCTTTGCGGCCAAGATTGGGGTAAGGGTGCTTACAGGCATCGAAAAGACAGGCTAGTAGGTAGAACATGACAAACGTCGTAACAGAAAGGCCTCTGCAGCCTTACGCGTCCGCCTCTGTCCATTAATTAGTGAGTAGCTGCGTCAGCAGACTAGAAAATCCACCTTCCTAGAGGGCCTGCATGGGAACCGCGCCGACGGCGGCCTACACTATGGTAACATCGTCAATGTAAGGGTTCATCGCGCTGGCCCAGGTGGGCACTAACGGCATTGCCCCCATGACTAAAACCCGGCGCCATTGCTCTCCTATGCCGTGCACCTTTATTGCTTCCTCGCGGCTCTGCAAACGTGGCAACATTCTCTCCTTCAGACATTGCGTTCACGGCGACTCAATCTACTTTCTCTTCGGTCTCCAGCCGTCGTTCCCCAACTACAACTGCAGCCACTATACAGTGCCCGCTATACTGCAACTGCTACTTATGGCATTCATCTTTCCAACTATGAGCAATGACCATCTTCCACATACTTTCATTATTCCGTCCATATTACCCGCTTTCTTCACACTCTACACACTACTGCTCACAGTACGTTTCATTCTCTTCGTTATGCAATTCTTCTCACACCTAGCACACGCCTAAGATTGTCCATCTGAACACATTGATACTTTAGATCTTATACTTCTTATTGCCGGCAGGACCTAGTCTCACGTACGCATACAATAACACAGTAAGAACAATACCCTCGATGTATAGACCGGGCTAGCAGCAGCTGCAGAGCTTAGTCGCCGTTTGCATTCACCAACGATTTAATTGGCACCAGCACCTTCGCTGCCATTTGACTAACTTTCGCTCTCCAGCTCTGGCATCGTCCGTTCCCTTTCTGCATCGCAACATATACGCCTAAATATTTAACAGGCTGGCAGACACTTGTTTAGCTGCCTCACCATCTAACATAACTTCAGCACTGAGGAGTGTCCTCACTCACGAACATAACTTACTCCTTATGGCTACGTTTAGCTTTCAAGGCCCGCTTCGCTTTCACACACACTGCAATCTCTCTATCAATTCCTGCTTCAAACTTTCTTCAGATTCGCCACACAGAACCAAATCATCCGCATATAATAGGTAGGGGCACGCCTCCAGCATCAATTTTATTATTCTCGCATTGCTCCAGCATTCTAAAGCTACGCCATATTTCCTGGCCATCGGCGGCCTACCTTTCAAACTTCTTTGCATAACCGCCATGCATTGATACCAATTGATAACCAAGGAGACTATAACACAACCTGTGCTTACTCCACTATTAATCCCTAAATCCTAAATCACCATTTGAGCACCATTTATTCTTACACACGCTTCACTTATCTGTCATGCATACTTTGATTCCATTCAGAAGCTTACTCCCACACGCATCATATCACTAACACCTGCCATAACGCTTCACTATTAACTCTATCATACGCCTGTTGCTAATGCCCATAAAAGCTAAAATACAATTTTTACTTCTTCGTCGGCTCAATTTTTCTCAATCATTTGTTTCAATGTTTAAAGTATTTTAAAGATCCACACATCCTCTACCATTCCTAAGCATCTTGTTCTTCACCAATCGGTCCTCAGTCTACTCGACGCACGTCTTCGACAAAACTACCTAGCATATACCTTACTCAAGCACTCATAAATCTTATTCGCCCCATAATTTCTAGCAGTTACCCCTTTCTCCCATTAGCGCTACCCTTTATGCAAGGGTACTATATTATACCTGCTGCTCGCTCCAATCCCTTGAACTATACCCTCTTGCATAAACGCTTTATTACACAACTTCAAATCAGCAATCATGCACCATCTGGCCTCCGCTTCTGATCATTTCAGCTAGTAATTTATCTATACCTGCGATTTACCATTCTTACACTTTCTCACCGCTACCCATTACCTCTGCGCTCCGTTACTTAATACCTCTATCCTGGCCCCATAATACTATTGCCTATCTTGCACGCATCAAACCGCACACATTCACTAACACCTCATCATTACTATTACTGTTAATATTGGGCAGATTTTCGAAGTGTTGCTTTGCCACACTCCCCTCACAGCCATTTCATCAGTTACAAAAGGACCATCCCTTTCATTATTCTAAGCAGATTCCCTTATTCTCATTCTATACCTTTCGCGAGCTTCCTTCGCAGAAGAGCTTCCTATTTCTTGTATGTCCTCATTTCATCTGCTCCTCCAACTGTTTCCAAATTTCGTCTCTTGTTTTCTCCCTCGTATACACAAGCTTTTAGTATTTCTTTTTTCCTCTTATAATAATTCCAAGCATCTTCTTTTGAAACTTCATCATTTTCATTTGCTTTTAGTAATTCAACCACGCCTTCTTTTTACTTTAACCGCTTTGCATCAACCTCTTCATTTGCCACGCATTCGCTGTTAACATTCTTCTTGCGCTACTATTAGCACATCCACGAGCCTTGTCCTTCGCACTACTAAACAATTGTTCTTCATTTGGCCCGGCAGATTTGCTCAGTATCCACACTTGTTCAGCCATTCAACTCGTTTTAACTAGCGATGCGCTTCTTACATATATATTATATATATATATATTATATATTATATATATATATTATTATATATATATTATATATAATATTATATATATATGATATATATATATATATATATATATATATATATATATATATATATATATATATATATATATATTATAATATATATATATATATATATATATATATATATAAAATAATCGCGTGGGCGGCTGCTCGGTTGCGGTGCATGCGCTGTAAGCCCTGTACTGTGGCTTCTCTACTGGCAGTGCAGACCAACTGCACGTACACGAGTACAGAGTGGTCGCGAAGCCCTTCTCAGTGGTTTAATGTGTGCACACGCGTGGCTCTCATCTGACATGGCTGACAACGTCTTTCAGGTGCGTCAGAGGCGGAGTGTGCTCGCTGGCATTGTCACTGGGGGTAGTTGCTGTGGCGTCTGGTGGTAGGGGGGCTGCGACGCACCACGATGAGGTCGCAAAGCGGGCTCCGCGGGTACGAAACACATAATTGCATCGCGACATGGGCTCACGACTCTTCAACTCAATGGCTAGT
>JABUQX010005464.1:0-68029 GCA_015478945.1 Trachelipus rathkii | reverse complement strand
CAGTAATACTTCGTTCAGTATCGCGGATGGGTGTTTAACCGTTTCGCATTTATCGTGAAGCACTTTTCGCATTTTTCGTGAAAGCCGCTTCAATGTACATTTTAACTTTATATTTTCAATAAAAATATAAAAAATAAGGCAACAAAAATTTTAAACTGCTAAATTTCTCGTTTTTATAGGGATATCACTATCGATACTTTTTTCTGATTTTTTTTTTATATATCAATCACATTAATATTTTTTTCTCTAATGGATATATCTTATGTTATATTATCAATATTCTTAATTTCAGAGAATATATATATATATATATATATATATATATATATATATATATATATATATATATATATATATATATATATATATTTTTTTATATACTTCTAATTTCACTGCTAACTAAAAATATATATTTCTACACTATATATATATATATATATATATATATATATATATATATATATATATATATATGACCTGTTATGTTTTACAACTTCGTCAGTTTTGCTTTTTTTTTGCTTTTTTTTTTAATGTATTTCTAGCATATGATACTATCAATGAATTTATGTGGTAACGAACATGACTCAAAAGTATATAGGACCTGTTATGTTTTACGACTCCATCAGTTTTTTTTTTTTTTTTTTTCAGTATATTGCTAGTATATGATACTAACAATAAATTTAAGTAGTGACGGAGTTAAATTATTAGAAACATTTAAATAATTTTTTAAAAATCACATTTATATTAAATATTTTTTCAAAAATGAAATATTTTTGGATAATTACGTATATATTTACATGTTTTATGTATACTTTTTTTTTTAATTAACGAATACCATAGGGTGGTATAGCCTACATAATGCTGTGAATGCATTGCAGACTGCGTGCTCCTGGCAATACCGGTGCCTAAATCTCGATATATATATATATATATATATATATATATATATATATATATATATATATATATATATATATATATATATATATATATATATATATATATATATATATATATATATATATATATATATATATATATATATATATATATATATTAGTCTAAAACATATGTCACACAATGAAATTTAAATTAATGAACTAATTATTTTAAAAATTTTTTTTTATTTTTTTTGTAAAATAAATCACAAAAAAGAATTAATATTAATTTTATGTGCCCGTGTTACCGGGAGCACGCGGTCTGCAATGCATTCACGGCATCATGTATACTACCCTTTGGTATCCGTTAATTAAAAAAAAATACATAAAACATGTAAGTAAATATATTATCTGAAAATATTTAATTTTTTAAAAATATTTAATATAGCTAAATGTTATTTTAAAAAATTTATTTAAAATATTTCGAACTTTTGAATCATGTCCTTTACCACTTAAATTCATTGTTAGTATCATATACTAGCAATATATTTTAAACAAAAAAAATCAAAACTGATGAAATCATAAAACAACAGGATATATATATATATATATATATATATATATATATATATATATATATATATATATATATATATATATATTTATTTATATATCTTCTTATGTTACTTTTTCATTACAGTGTGATAATGCTCAATGTGTCAATAAATATACCAAAATATATATATATATTTATATATCTATATATATATATATATATATATATATATATCTATATATAATATATATATATATATATATATATATATATATATATATATATATATAATATATATATAACTGCTATATATATATAACCAACGCATATATATATATATATATATAAAAAGGGTAGTACCAGCATTGCAAAGGCACTGTATTTGATTTTTAAGCGATCTATAACATTTGGTGAGGTACCAGATGACTGGAAAACAGCATATGTTGTGCCTATTTATAAGAAAGGTAGTAAGGAAGATTTGGGAAATTATAGGCCAGTTAGCTTAACATCTCTGGTTGTAAGGTTCTGGAAAAGTTACTAAAAGGTCATATAGAGAAATATTTAGATAACAAAGGTATTGTATGACCCAGCATGGTTTCAGAAAAGGTAGCATGCCAGACAAACCTTTTAGAATTTATAGAATACATTATTACTGACTGCATTGACCGAAGAGATCCAGTTGATATTATATCATTGAACTTTAGCAAAAGCTTGCAGAAAAGGTTCCCCACATAAAGGCTCACAATTTTATTTATTCCCTTTTCTTTTGCTATTACATAAATATTAGACGGAAAAAGAGAAATAAGAGTGAGATCGAGGAAAGAATACCAGAAAAATATATATACATTATGGAATGTATATTTTTCTTGTATACTCTTAATTCTTTCCTCATGCATGCATGCAGTCTCTCTCATTTTTTCTCTCTCCTTATAATATTTATGCAATAGCAAATGAAGAGAATAAATAAAAGTTTGGAAATGAAAAGGATGTAGAAAGTATAGAAATTTATTTGGAATTCAGCCAAAAAAATAGTCATGTATTCCTATATAGCTGTATTTACCAATATATATATAGTCTTTTCTCACCTCTCTCTCTCATATATATTTGTATTCTCTCCCCTTATATATGTAATGAGAATAGAAACAGGATAATCTATATATATATATATATATATATATATATACGGTAGTCATTTCTCACCTGTCTCATATATTTGTATTTTCTCTCCTTGTATATGTAAGGAGAATAGAAGCAGGATAATCGGAGGGAGGGAAGTAGCGCTCTCAAAGCTGAGATCACCCCCAGTGGGTGGAAAATGGAATGGTGGGGTATTTCCGTTCAATGAATGGTTCGTCTCTCTTGCGCTCATATACACTTTCTTCTTACACTGAAGCAGACTTTCCGCTATCACACAGAGACCATATAACACTTACAGACAATAGGACAGTGGCAGCTGGGTTGGGATCCCGCTTCCACTTATTTCTACCCTGAGAATGGTCATGCATGCATTGGTTTCTAGTGCATGTATGAGCACTGCACCTCCTGTCATGGGGAAACTGGATTAGTTGATGGATGAATGAATGAAATATAACAAAGATTGTGAGGAGGAAAGGTTTATATATAAAGTAAAGAAATTCACTTGAAATTCAACAATTAGATTGGAATGAAACTCGGTTATAACAACGTAATTTTATTTTCAAATCCAAAAGAAACTTCATTATTAAAAGAAAATTCTCTTTATCATGGCTATAGAGTATATTCCGTAACTATACCAGTATATATATCTAAATTACCCAATTCTGTTCCTGCTTATACATCTTTCCAAACAATATTTAATTTCCCCTGGGCTTGAGTTGGCCTAAATGTCTTACTACAAATAGTTCGAAAGTTCTCCTAATACATTTGGGAACTTCTATATTAAATATATAAAAGCATGCAACCCAAATAAATGTAGATATTTCAGCAGAAACCTCTGATATGTACACCTCTCCATCCACGCAGATCGAAAATGAATCTCCTGAATTCAGAAGGAACGGCGTTTTCATTTCATCCTGTAAAGGAAAACATTAATTTATGAAAAAGGAAAGGAAGATGCTGGGTGTAGTAGGAAAGTGGCTGGCTGAAGCAATTAAGTCTTTGGTGAATGAAAAGTGACTAAGTCTTGGTGGCACCAATGAGGCTATGATTTTACGGGTGTTGTTAATTGTATAGTAATGAAACTATTGTGTGGAATGGGAAGTATAGATCTGAGGTGCAGGATGTTCAGATGAATAATCTTAAGAGTGTGTTAGGTGTGATGAGAATCAATAAAATTAGGAATGAATATATTATGATTACATGTGGTGTGATGAAGGGTATGAAATGATGGAATAAATGAGTATACCAAAATGGTTTTGTCATGATGGAAGGATGGATGATAGTCGGTTGGTTAAGTGGATGTATAAGGATCAGCGTGTTGGGAATCGACCAGCTGGAAGACTGAAGAAAAGGTGTACTGACTAAGTAAAGAGTGTCTATTGCAAAAAAGGTGAATTAGGTCCAAGCAAAAAGATTGGCGCATGATGGGTGTGAAAGGAGGGATTTTGCGAGAGGGCGTGATGTGGGCCTAGCCCAAGGAATGAACCCCATACATGACTATTTACCAGAGTGTGGGTCTGTTGCGCTGTTACAAAGCTCTAGGGTGGATATTTTTGGTTGTGACTGGCTTGCAGCTTTAGGGTAATAAATGGGTGGTTTATGGTGATGCTTTTTCTTTCACGTAACATCATGTTCCTCTACTAATATTTTTTTACGGTGTCTGTACTAGGGACCGACTGGGGCGGGAATTTTACCGGGGCGGGGGCTGAAAGAATTTTGCCGGGGCCAGGGCCGGGGTTAGCTAAAATTATAAATGTAAGTCAAAAACACTGAAAGTCTTAAAACTTAGGATGAAAATTAAATATAATTTAAATTAATTAATAATTTAAATTATAAAAAAGGAATACATTTAATTAATTCAATTAAATAAATATTTTCGAAAGAAATTTTTAGAAAATAATTGATTTTCTAGAAGAATAAGTTGTATTAAATATATATATATACCGGTATATATATATATATATATATATATATATATATATATATATATATATATATATATATATATATATATATATATATATATATATATATATATATATATATATATATATATATATATATATATATATATTTTGTTTGAAATATGTTGAAATTAGCCTTAGTTAGGCCAACCCCAACCACTTTTGTTGTATATAATGATGTTATAAATTAATTGCTTGAAAAGAAAGTTCTTACCTTGACCATTTGACAATAATGCTATGCATAAAATAACCCTATTATAATACATAGAAGAGCTCCACTAAATATTAAGTATAGGTTACCTACATACACAACACCATGAATCTTTCCTTTCAAACAAATTGTTTGAGGAAAACCGCTTTTACAAGTCAGTTTGTATAAGATAAGTAGATTCAATTAATTTTAACCAAGATCATCAGCTTAAGCTAACACTTTTTAACATAACTTAAACCTTTAGAACTTTTTACAAAAGACAATGCATAATGCCGCTTAAAACAAAACAAACTCTCGTCAATTTTAATTGTTGCGTGCGTTCGTTTGTTTGTGACGTCATTTTTATATTATTCTTTTCCATATATACGGTTATGGATGGAAATTTTTATTTAATAATTTTAATAAATGTAATTTTTATATAATATTTATTTATCTTTGTTTTATTTGGTAAATTTTATCATAATTTTATCATAATTGGGGAATTTTAATTAAAGTTTTATCACACTCCCCAAAAAGAATTGCAGAATGTAGATCTGCAATCTGAATGTTTATAAATCATCAAGATTATCCTTTATAAATTGAGCACATTTTTGTGCAGCTTTTCTCTTGGGACGGTTTGATGCCATCCCAGAATTATCTGATATATTTACACTTGCTTTGCTTTGAGTTAGGTTTTGTTGTTGATTGGTGTCAGAAGGTGTTAATTTGGTATGTGTTATTGACAATTCCAATGGATAGAGATTACAGATAGCATGATATGCTATTTGGCCATTGCTCTGTTTTATCTTCACTGTTCTAATTTTACTGTCATGCCCCATCACCAATTCGAGTACTCTACCTGTCATCCAAAATGGTCTTGGTCTAATAGTAGATTTGATCAGGACTATGTCATTTACTTTTATTCTATCTTCCCAAGTTGTTTCATGCAGCTTTTGACCAAATTCTCTTAAACTAAGCAAATACTCTTCATACCAAAGTTGTTTAAATTGGGTGTACATTGATTCTTGAGTATCTAAGGTTTTTTCTAGAGTGTCTTGGTCAGTTTCCTTCCATATATCACCTTCCTCACTCCTCAATATTAGTGATGAGTTACAATTTAATCTTAGAAATGAATTAGGTGTTATAATATCAATATCGTTGGACTCAGATCGGTAAGTCAAGGGTCTAGAGTTGACAGCATTTTTAATAAATGATAGTGTAGTCAATAATTCAAAATATGTCAACTTAGCTCTCCCAATCACCTTGTACATACAGCTTTTCAGAGTTTTTATTTGTCTTTCCCAAAAACTAGCAAACCATGCAGCGTATACAGGCACCTTTACATGTCGTATGTTATTTAATTGAAGTTCCTTCACAAACTCATCAGACTCTAAGGCCTTTTGCAAAATGTTGGCACCCTTTTCAAATGTACGAGCATTATCTGAGTATATGTAATCTGGGATGTTATAAAGATTACAGAAGCGTTGGAATGCTAATAGAAAGTTAGGTACACTCATATCTGGCACAAGTTCTATGTGTATAGCTCGTATATTCAGGCATGTGAAAATTAATATAAACATTTTGTCGAGTGTGGTGCTATTAGTGGTTTTTACAAATAGATGACCAGTATAGTCTATGCCTACAAATTTAAATGGAGTGATTAGCTGCATGTGATGTTTAGGGACATCAGTGTATTTTGGATATTTAAATGCTCTGACATTTATTTTCTTGCAAATCATGCAGTTGTGTATAATCTTTTTAACTGCTATTCTACCTTTAGGGATCCAAAACCCTTGATTCCTAATGTGTGTTAGTGTAGAATCAAGACCAAGGTGTTGTACTTTTTGGTGAGATTTATAAATTAACAATGTTGTAAAATAATGAAATCGAGATAATACAACAGGATTATGTACATCATAATTAAAATATGTACATTTTGAAATGCGACCCTTAGATCTTAATATACCCTCCATGTCCAAGAATAAATTTAGGTTATCTACCAATATTGGAATTTTTTCTTTTTTATCATTATTCAATAAATACTCAATTTCTTTAGTAAAACAAGAAATTTGAACCTTCTTGACCCAATACATTAATGATTTCTTATAAGGATCACCTTTCGTTATATTACATATAAAGGTGAACAAATATTTAGTGATGTTCATTATTTTATCAAAGGATGAATATTTGTTAATGTCAATAATTTCATTATTGTTCTTGTTGGCAAAATTACTCAGAGTAGAAAAATTCATTAACTCAGGAGATACAGATAATAGGGGAAATTTAGGCCAGTTTTGTAGATTTTTGTTTAACCAAGATGGCCCATTAAACCACAATTTTAAATTTTCTAGAAATTTATTATAAGTAATCCCTCTAGTTAAGAGATCTGCTGGGTTTTCTGTTGTATGCACATAACGGAACATTATATTAATCTTATATTTATTCTTTATGTCACTTAAAAGGTAGTTGAGATCCTTTACTCTGTTATTAACGTATTTACTCTTAACCTTGGTTTCACCAGACAGCGCCCAATTAATTACAACCTGAGAATCTACACTTATGTTGATATATTCAAATACAAAACTGGTATAGGATTCTAAAATTGTGGGCAAGCATTTAAGCGCCAATATCACTGCTAATAATTCTAGTGTGGGAATGCTGTAGGCTTTTTTGGGATTGATAGGAGCTACTTTAGACTTAGCAAATATAAGTTGGTTGGAATGATTACTTGAACTATAAGCTACAAAGCCATAGCATTTTGAGCTACTGTCACAAAAGATGTTTAGTCCATATGAATGATCTTCATTTATTACCTGCCTAGGAAAAGCTATTTCTGGTAAGGATTGAAGATCCTTTTTTAATTTTTCCCATTCACCAATCAGCTCTTCAGACAACTCATCATCCCATTCATATTTGGCTTCCCATACACTTCTTATTAATAATTTACCTCTTATTGAGACTGGTAAGACCAACCCTATAGGATCAAATACTTTAGACGTATCAGATAGTAATTGACGTTTAGTTTTGGCATGATCACCAAATGTGACAACTGAAACATGCATAGAATCATTTGTTATGTTATATTTATAACCTAATACTCTTTCCAGATCACAACCATGTTCCACCAATACTTCATCACCTTGTAAAACCCTTTTCAGTTTGTCATTATTAGTGTTCCAGGATCTAAGTATAAACCCTCCTGATTGCATTCTATCATATGTTAAATGATAGAGATTTATGAGCTCATCACATTTATTACCTGTGTAAATTTAATTATCCACAAAAAAGTTGGTGGTCAAAATTTCTTTACTCTTATCATCATTAAATTGACTTATATGGTGTTTTAAAATATAGTGTAAGATGAAAGGTGAGGCTGTATAACCAAAAAGAATAGTATTGTATCTAAAAGTAATTAATTCATTATTTCTATACCATAAAAAACAAAATTTATTTTTATCAGTCTCTTCTCTAAGTCTAATAGATAAAAAAGCCTGTTTTATGTCACTGAGGACAACATAATCATTTGTCCTAAATATAAGTAGTAATTTCAATAAAGAGTTCATTAAGTCAATACCTGAGTAAGATGATTCATTTATAGAAGGCGAATTTTTATTTAATCTAAAGGAACAGTTAAAGACTGGTCTCACTTTAGTTGTGACCTGTTCTTCAACTTTTATAATAGGTCTATGTGGTATGAATATGTAATCATTGATTTTGTGTTTGGGAATGTTAATTTGATCAATGATTCCATCCTTTTGATGTTGTTCGAACACTTTGTCATATTCATTTACCAGATGTTTACTTTCAAGGTCTGCATAAACTCTATTTAGAACTTTTAATGACACATGTAAATTATTAGGAACTTGTTTAATCTTTTCTTCCATCCAAGGCAATCTCACATAATAGTGATTGTCCTTGAATAAGATACCTTGTTTAAATTTATCTACCATATAATCATCATAAGTAGATGTACTTTCATCGATAGATGGGATACCGATAGACTCTAATGAGAAAAGATTTTCTACCCCATTATCTACCTGTGAATCCGTTAATATATTTTCAAATGGATGAAAAAATGTTTTTACTGGGTTAGTGATAAAATTGACAACTGTATCACTAACCGTTTCTACTTCTTCATTACCCAACTGAGTAGGTATTTGTTTTTTGTTTACCTTAAGCATTTGAGTTTTTGTTAAAAAATTATGTACATTTCCCATAGGCACCAACTTATCACATATTTGAAAACAGCTGCCTCCCATTACATTGATCAATTTAAAAGATGGCAAATATTGAATGATGTCAGTACCTATTAATGCATCTAAATGAAATTTATTATAATCTACATCATTATAAAAAGTAGAATCTGCCAAAGCTAAGTTATGTTGCTTAAAATTTTGTATGGCTTCTTTTACGCCATCTACCTCATATTGCAAAGACAAAGTATTGTCTATTAAGAAAGGCATACTAAATACTTGCTGTGCATCATATTTGAAACCCAACAAAACTTGTTTAAAAGTACGATGTTGTTTACCTATAAAGGTTTGTACATTATAATCTAATTCATGTAACTTGTCAATATCGTCAAAAAGATCTTTAGTGATGTTCTTAGATAAATATGACCTTTGCGATCCTGAATCGATAATACCTCGAACTGTCACCCTTTTGGTACCCCTAATTAATTGGAAAGAAATAGTGGGTAACAAATATACTCTATCTGTTTGTTGCTGTGATGTCAAACATAAATTAATAGACTGACTGGACTCATTATTAGTTTCAGGACAGAAAGCTGTTATATGAGTATATGCTTTACATTTAAAACAGTTATATTTCAATCTACCTTCTTTCCCAAAACAATCACTTTCCTGATGACCTATACCTGAACATCTAGTGCACAGGTTTAACACTTTCGCACGAGCAACTCTTTCTTCTGTGGTCACATATTTATCACATTTATAAAGGGGATGACCCTTTTTTTGACAAAATTTACATACACCTTGAGCTTTAGCAACACTATGCTCATTACTATCATTGACACCTTTTGCTGGAGTAGCAGTAGTCTTAAATGTTTGCAAAGAACTAGATGGAGAAGACTTTTCAGATTTTTTAATAGTAGTTTTAGTTTTAGGCCTAACTTGTGCATTATCTTTCCTTGTCCTAGAAACAGTACACAAAGTGTTTACTACTTCATTATAACACTCAAACAATTGGCCCAAAGTTGGAAAGTTGGAGCCTACCTTATGCACTAATTCAGATTTAAAAATTCTAGGCAATTTCTTAAAAACTATGTTGCTTAACAATACACAACCAGGCGTGTCAGGAATCAAAAAATCTAAATCATAACCCTTTAGCTCATATATCATGGATTTTGCTTCGCTAATGAAGATTTTAGTATTAAGAAATTCATTGTCATAACCCTCTCTGAAGGATTTAGTTCCAAAAGTTTATTCATATGTCCATTTATAATAAAATCTTTATCTATAAATTCCTTTTTTAGCAAATCTATAGCTATGTTATAATTGTCGTCTCTTATTGTTAAATGGCTAACAACTTTGTAAGCATAACCTTTTAGATACCCAAATAGATAAGTCATTTTAACAGAATCAGTTAAATTATTTCTATTTCCTATCAAGTTATTAAATTTATTTAGAAAATTATGAAAATTCAATTTATTTGAACCTGTACCATCAAAGGTATCACAGTTAAGTACAGGAAGTTTGCTTTCAGTTAAGTTTAATTTAGAAATAACATCTAAAAACTGTTCTGTAGTATTACTCTCATTAGGCACATTTTTAGAGTCAAGAAAATCATCATACTTTATTAATGCTGCAGACACGTCCATATGATACGTTACAGTACCTTCTAATTCCTTATTCATATAAGAAGGGTCTACTTTATCTAAATCATTTTGGAACATAAGGTCCAAAATTTTATCATCAATTATTTTAATGGAAGCAAGTTCATTTTCTACAATATCCTGAGAAAATTTAAACAATAATTTAGTCAAAGCACCATCATTTTTAAATTTGTCAAGTTTTTTGAGAGCTATAGTTATTTTAGATTTATTAGTAGCTCTCTGTCTTATTAAAAGGTTTATTTCGCTTTTGCACAGCTCTATAGTACTAGTACTATCATCACCATTACCCATTTTAGAGTTACTTCTGATAAATAGTTACCAAAAAATGAAAAGCTGTCTTAAATTGTTAAATTGTAAAAAATTGGAGTTAACACTCTTCATGAAAGGCCATAATATCACAAAATATAACAAATAAGCTATATTTAAAATGTATAAAAGGCTCTTTAAAACAAAACGTTACCTTAAGGTTACACTGAATTAGGTCTAGTATGATTAGGTCAAAATTATTCAAGTTCAGTTTATTACTGTAATCTATGCACAGTCCTATATTAAATATATACACAGATGCATTATTACTATTAAGCTTTATCAATATTAACTTGTAAGAAATTACATTGAAAAGCCAACATTGAATTATTAACATAGGCCCTATCTAATAGGCTAGGTTAAATTATTAACATAGGCCTCATCCAATAGGCTAGGTTCAATTATTAACATAGGCCTCATCCAATAGGCTAGGTTCAATTATTAACATAGGCCTCATCCAATAGGCTAGGTTCAATTATTAACATAGGCCCTATCTAATAGGTTAGGTTCAATTGACTTGAAAGCAATCACCAGCACAATTTGTTTGAAATATGTTGAAATTAGCCTTAATTAGGCCAGCTCCAACCACTGTTGTTGTATATAATGATGCTATAAATTTAAATTGCTTGAAAAGAAAGTTCTTACCTTGAAAATTTGACAATAATGCTATGCATAAAATAACCCTATTATAATACATAGAAGAGCTCCACTAAATATTAAGTATAGGTTACCTACATACACAACACCATGAATCTTTCCTTTCAAACAAATTGTTTGAGGAAAACCGCTTTTACAAGTCAGTTTGTATAAGTAGATTCTAGATTCAATAATAATAATTAATTTAACCAAAATCACCAGTTTAAGCTAACACTTTTTAACATAACTTAAACCTTTAGAACATTTCACCAAAGACAATGCATAATGCTCCGAAACAAAACAAACTGTTGTCATTTTAATTGTTGCGTGTGTTCGTTTGTTTGTGACGTCATTTTTATATTATTCTTTTCCATATATACGGTTATGCATGGAAATTTTTATTTAATAATTTAATAAAGGTAATTTTTATATAATATTTATTTAACTTTGTTTTATTTGGTAAATTTTATCATAATTGGGGAATTTTAATTAAAGTTTTCTGTCAATACCCACATATTAATATTAATTTATGCTATATGTTCCTAGAGTTATATATCTATATATATATATATAATTATATTTAAATTTATATTTATGTAATACGAAAAATAATAATATTAACATTATATATATGTAATAACAGATAATAAGTATTACAAGTCGTGAAACTTTGCTACAGGTGGAACTTTATTTTATGTATTGTTTAATTGGTTATTAATTGATTGTTATTATTTTTTAACTTTAATTGCATGTTCTGAGGTCTTGAATGATACTGTTGGTACAATCCTTGCTAATGTGAAAGTATAGCTTCCGATTATCACATGTTCATTTGAGGAAAATATTTAAAAATAATTATATTTAAAGTTATTTCTGTCAATAGCCGTTTCTTTCGCCTTATATCCTCATCGTCGAAAAAGGAAGACGATAATATCAATTCGCACATTCCAATTGATAAAATTTCGCTAGGGTATGCTGATAGAATGTGAAATTTTATTCATGACAAAATTGTTGAAAATAAAAAATTTTCAGTATTCTACGATCAGATGGTGAATTTTGTTGTCTATAATCTACGGTCATAACAAATAAAGTAATCGAAAGTAAATTGCTCAGTTTTTTGTGCTTGTAACAAAACTATTGATCTATATAGTACTCAAGGAAATGGGTTTAAGAGATCTAGGAAGTTTTTGGAGCAAATAGCCTATGACTTAGCCTTCGATTGTAGCCTAGCAAAATTAAATATATATTTAATATGTTAACCATTTGTAATTGTAGCCTAAAATACTCTGAAACTTGGGTTCCCATATTAGACCTAATTATACTTAGAACCCGACCACTACAAAAATTATTGTTAACATTGCTTGTAATACTGTTTAAATGAAGTCAAACCTTATCATGTGAAACGATTTTCAAAGAAAAGTCTTGCATTAAACTTCAAATTTATTTATATGCAGTATATTCTGAGCATCCAGTATGAGCCTAAACAACATTCTTACTATTCTTGCAGTAATCTTAATAATGGTCCTACTTCCAAATTGCTTAGGCTACCAAAGGTGTATTCCATGGTAAAGATTCTGTAAAAATCTTGAAGGTTTTCAAGGAAGTGTTCCACAGATGAAGATTGGTAATTGTTTCCATTATAGCAGTTAGCTGGCATTTATTTTTAATTAAATAGAAACTCATAAGTGTATTTTTTGTTTGTATATATATAAAAAAATAGTGCTGAAATAATTTAGACAAATTTAAACATTGGTAATTCTGTAAGAGGCTTCTTACTCAACATTATCTTAAAAATGAACTTTTGATAGCTTATTTTATATATTGATTGCATTAATATTTTGGTAATAATTGAGTTCAACAGATTCTAAAAAAATCGATATAGGCTATTTTTAAAAATCAACCGATGTTTTGATATTCTTATAAGCAACTCTGTAAAATATTGTTAATAAAAAATTGCTAAATTTGATATTTTTATAAGCAACATTATTCGTTGTTTTCATATATCATTTCTTTTTACATTCCAAAAATCATTTAGACTTTAGTAAAGCTTTTGATAAGGTTCCCCACATAAGGCTAGATGAAAAAGTTATTGCAATGTGGTATAGGTGCAGAGTGGTACATGTTGGATTAAAGCAGTGGTTGGCAAAATAGAAAACAGGTGTACAACGCTAAATGGAATAAATTCTCATGGGAAATGTTGAAGTAGTGCGTGTCCCACAGGTTCAGTGCTGGGGCCACTATGGTTCCTCATATAAATAATGATTTAGACCAGGACTTAAATGCAAGGTTCTAAGTTTGCAAGATGATACTAAAGTGGCCACCTGAGTTAGGAATAGTGAAGGGATGCATAAAGATTCAAAAATGATCTTGATAACTTCTTGGGTGGGCAGAATAGTGGGTAATAAAGTTTTTAATAGTAAAATAAAAGTTTCAGGTTCTTCACCTAGGGTACTCAAATAAAAGTTTTTAACTTACGATATGAATGGGGATTGGCTTGAGTCTGTGGACAAGAAAAAGATTTAGGTGTGATTTTAAGCAGTAATTTGAAAGTAGCTAATCAGTTTGAAAAAGGCTGCGGAGCCGGCAAATTTTTGTCCGCTCCGACTCCAGCATTTTTAAAATTTACCCTGGCGCCCGATCCGCGCTCCGGCTCAATGCATTTTAAAAATTTTTCGGTTCCGACTCCGCCCAGAATCTTTAAAATTCGAGGCTCCGACTCCGACTCCGGCTTCGGCTACGCAACACTGATCTCATAATTGTTCATCCTTCCGGCTCGACCCCTTGTTATAATTTCCTTCTCCAATTTTAACAGTCATAAATCATTTAATGTCTGATACAAAATTTTGAGGGTATGATGAAATTAAATGTTTGTAATGACATCTTTATTAGCTTAGAATTTAAAACTTAGAAAATATTTTATAGAAAATAAGAATTTTAAGAAATACAGAAAAGGAATCAGTCACTTTCTTCCTAAATTTTAATATAATTCCTATTTGAACGATGAACTGCCTGTACAGTTACGTAATATAATTTTATTATTTTTTTTCCTAAAAAGAATTAAAAAAAAAAAAAAATCATTATTTTAGGATTCCATATCCTAAAGTTTAAAATAATTGCCTTAGAACATTTATGGACCTGTAAATCAAACCACCCGCCCCTCCACCCCCCTCCCCCCATCCACGCCTTATAAAATCAATCAAATTTTTATTCAAACAGATTTTATATATATATGAATACTATAATATATATTATATACTATACCGTGTAATATATATATATATAATATATATTATATATAAAGTATATAATATATATATATATAGATATATTATATAATATAATAATATATATAAAGGTAAAATTTTTAACTTTTCGGCAAGCACCTAATTTTTTTTAGAGTTATGTTTCGGATAATGTGTTGGGGTCGATTTAAATCGAAAATCGGATTCTTTGTTATATCATACATAAAATCGATATTTGCAATACTCAGATATTATATATATATATATATATATAGATATTATATATATAATATATAATATATATATATATATATATATATATATAAATATATTATATTTATAAATAATAATAATATATATATATATATATATAAAATATATATAATATAATATATATATATTATATATTATATATATATAATAAATATATATATATAAGTGCTGTTACCTAAAAAAGGCCCACCAATTTGTTATGCAAAAAAAAGGCCCACCCTGTATCTCCGTATATATGATGTGTAGAGCGAAAAAAATGGTGGACCTATTAACCCCATTGAGTATGCATGTTTAAGTGTTATAATGGTTCAAATTCGATTTTATTGACATTTTGGAATTTTTTAAAATTTTGTTCAAAACGGAATTTCGCCTACTTTTTGACGATCGTGAAAAACCATTTTGGTACTTTTCCAGTCAATACTTGCATTAAGAACTCTAGAATTATATTAATATTGAATTTAAAATTATGTTAGTCCCATCCAAAAGGTAATTCCACACCAAATTTCAAAGAAATTTGGTGCAGCCAATCAACACACAGGCTACCATCGAAAAAGCTATCAAAAAGGGGCCCATTTGTAATGACAAAAAAGAAGCCGCCCACTTTTTTCCTCAAAGAAAATTGGCCTGTATATGTGTTATAATACCTAACAATGGTATATTGTTTATTTTTGTTTACTTTACTATATTTGTCAAAAAATAAAAAATAATTATGTAAAAAGGGCCCACTTTTTATAAATGTTATGTAAAAAGGGCCCATCCTTATTTTAACTCTTGTTGTATATAGACAGGATATAATATATATTATAGCAGAGTTATAAGAGTTGGCCCACTTGGATTTTTTGTTTTATAATTTAAGAAATTTACCTTTTTTTATTTTATTTTTTTTTTATTTAAAAAAAAATAAATGAAAAAAAAAAAAAACTAAAGAAAAAAAAATTTTTTCTTTTCACAACTAGGCAGACAAAACTGTAAAGAACAAAATAATAAACTTAAAAACACAAAAAAAAAATTAAACTCAACAAGATTATGAGGTTGACCCAAATGGGATGATTTTTTGAAAAAAATTGAGAAATTTACCTTTTTTAATTTTATTATTTTTTTTGATTTTAAATTTCAAAAAAAAAAAAAAAATTTCTGCCTATTTAGTCACAAAAACCTTAAATAACCGATAATAACCTAAAAATTACCAAAAAAATAACTCTAGCAAGAGTTAAAAGGGTGGGCCCTTTTTGTCATACACACATGGGCCCTTTTTGCCAAAAAGCGGGCTTTTTTTTTTTTTTTCACTTCGAGTCTAAATAATTTTTTACAATTTTTAAGCAAACCAAAAAATTTTTATGTGGTAACATACATAGGACCTGGCAATCTAAGAACTTATTTGTAAAACTCATATATTTTACAATTAGTTTAGTAGTTATTGCCAAACTTAAAATTGGGGCCCTTTTTAGGGTAACAGCACTATATATACATAGTAAAGCAAATGTCGCCAAATGGTATTGAGATTATAGAGGACGAATAGATTGTTGCGATAAATTGTCCCAAAAGTACTCATTTTTGGGATTTATGTTTTTGGTATATCACTAACGAATACCCACGGTAGTCCGCCCCGATGTTCAGGAGTCGGGGTCTCTCGCGGACCTCTAGGTGAACTACGGGGGGACTAATCCCCCCCTCCAGGGATGGGTCTCCGGAACCCCCGCTCTTTTGCATTTGGGTGTCCGGGGGTTCCTCTGACCATCCCCTCCGGGGTATGAAATATCCCCCCCTCTGTTCCCCGTCGGGCTCAAGCCCCCTAAAAAGGGTAAAAATAAAAACTTTCACTTTAGGGGGCTCGTTAACTCACTGTCCCGTAAAAGTAGCCCAAACCTTTACTGATCCACTGTGCCGTAAACCTAGCTCTAAACTTGTAAACTGGAAGATCATATATATATATATATATATATATATATATATATATATATATATATATATAATATATATATATATATATATATATAATATATAAATATATATATAGCACTAATAAGGTAAACCAGTCTTCAACTCTTTTTGGACTAAAATCAAACGTACATTGATACCTTTGCTATTGTTACATGTTGTACAAAATAAAACAATGCTAAAAAAAACCTAGCAAACTGCAATCGTTTTGGCATATATGAAACAAATCACTAACATTCATCTATAAAATATACGTTGAAAACTCCACTTAACATAACCGACAAATACAAAGTTTGAACCATACTGACCGATGTTTTGTTAACAGTGTTGCCAACTCCAAATATCACAAGTCGCTAGATTTATTAAAAAAAAAATAAAAATGCCAATATTTGATGAAAAAGAAGCAATAAAAGCAGTAAAACTTTGCACTAAAGTTAGCAATAAATTATAAAACGTGTAATAAAAGCATTAAAATTTTTGAGCTAAAGTTTCATTTAGACTCTCTTCGCTCAGTTTTATGCAAAAATGCCACTCAAACTTGCAACACTGGTTTGTACTTTAATCATGTCTAATAAAATAATCAATTATACAACTAATCGATTTAAGACTACAATAACAACTCTGTTATCTTTAATTCCCATAAAAAATATGTGAGTGCGACTTAGTTTTTTATTTTTTCTGCTGCCGAAAAGTAAAATTAAGCCAGTATAATTATATTTATATATATATATATATATATATATATATATATATATATAATATATATATATATATATATATATATATATATAATATATATATATATATATATATATATATATAATATAGATATATTATATATAATATATATATATATATATATAATTTCACTTTCTTCCTAACTTTAAAATTAATTGCACTCTTAAAACAGCCCGACCATATGTAATATAATATTTATTTCAAAACAATAGTTCTTAAAAATAAAATAGCCATCAATAGAATCCTCCTTTAACGATGTCCTTTGGTATTTCCGATTTTATTATTTTTTTAAAGCGCAGAAAATAAGTGCTCAAACGCTCACTTGAGTGTGAGGAAAAGCTGTAAATGTGCAAGCAGCATCTCACAAAATTTAGGATTATAAGTGATTGCCTTCTAAACTGTTAACATTGATTTCGGTCAATTTTTCATTATTCTATCTAATGACTTATGGAATTCTACCTTTTATTTTCTAGAAGATTATTTAGGGTGAATGTCTTTTACTAGTAGATTGTCTTATTTAATTTTTTTTTCAATAGCTTTTCTGCATGCTCCAATTTTTCCCATTATCTGGCAAAAAATTGACTTCTTCATCTTCATCTGACAAAATTCTACAACGGAGGATATCCTGAAACTGCTGAACTATCTGAAATCACGTCAACGTTCAGAAAAAATCACTTGAAAACAATACTCCGCGCCCAGAATTCCTGATCGATTGTGATATTCACTTTAAGCCCTACTTTACAAAGAACATTCCTAGCTTTAAATATCAGATCTTCAGTTCTGGGAAAGATTCTAAACAAAAGATTGTCGACAAAAATTTGTTTTCAGTTAACATGCTTTCCCTTCTTTTCATGGCAATTTATTTGTGATTTGCGAAAATCCGTTCTCTATAAAAAATTTCTAGCAGTCAAGTCTTCTGGTTTAATATTTTTTGTTGTAAAGTATGGGTGTTTAATAATTATTCGAGTGTTTCGATTTTGTTCCCACTGACTGTCTGAGAGAGAAAGTTCAGAATTACCGGCAGCCATCATACTATAACATAATCTTTTAGTTGCAGAAGCCTTTAGAGGATATAAGACATGTACTCCCCATCTTGTCTCTTAGACCTTAAGATTTTGCCACTTTTGAACAAGCTTGATTCTTGAAACTGTCCATTAATTTTGGGGTTACGTGCTTGCTTTTCTATTTGCGTTCGCCCTGCTTATAAGATTTGCTCTATAAGTATTGTGGAGACCATCACACTGCTAACTGTAAAGTATTAACTCCACATCTCATGTGTGCAATGTTAACGTTATCGAACTATAAGCCTTTTCATAGTTTTATAAAGTTTCATTCTGAAAACAACTATACTTCTTCGCTTTGACTTCAATAAAATCAGTATTACATTTAACAATTTCATATTCCTCACCCTCATTTGCCTTATTTAATTTTCAAATGGGACTGATCATGTTTGATGCGTTTATCCGTAAACTAAGTTAATTACTTGTCTCTTGTTATTTCGAGTATTCTTTTAAAATGTCAGAAACAAATTCTTGAATATTTCGCTGAAATGTTGAGTATTTTTTTTCTTTTACTGCTAACGTTTCTAGAAATTATTGTTTTTATCTTCGTTCAACATATATAAAAAATTATAGACAAAAATATTTAGCTTTGCCCATGTGTAAGTATCCATTTTTAAATGCACAAGGGGTCCCATTATGCAATTTTAAAGCTTATTTTTTTGTTTATTTTTTTCTTCTTAGAACTATTTTACAAATATTTTCCAGTCTAAAGGGACTTCCAGTTTTTAAGCCATGTCTCCACACAGTGCTTTAAATCCTGGTTATGCAAAGAAAACTAATGGGCTACTATCTCTTTAACAAACATTAAAATCAATTGTATTTTGAAAGATTTCACTTAACATAGGCGCAGAACGAAGTTTATGCAACTGGAAAAAGTGTCCCACTTTATCGGAGTTTTTGAATTTGAAAGGTTTATTCCTGATTACCTTTAGCTTCACCTTTCTTTTTAACAATTCGCAACAATGTCTGGATGATAGTGCTTTTAAATGTCGCAATTTAATCCAATAGATGTATTGTGATTTGTGACCCCATGAGTAACTAGGTAGTTAGGTAGACTCTTTTGTGCTTGATCGAACTGACTGTTTCCATCAACTGTGGTTAACTATTTCATATGGACAAATGAAAGTATTTTATCATCAGAGTGAGTAATATTAAATACATGAGGTGTTTTCGATTTTGTTTTAGTTGACATGATTTTCTAAGGATTATTAAACTTTAATTAATTAAAGTTATCTATAGAAGCACCGAAAGTTTTTTTTATTTTTTGGAATAATATATATTCATAATCAAATTTCTGCAAAAAAATAGTATATAATATATACTATAGATATATATATATATATATATATATATATATATAGCCTATATATATATATATATATATATAATATATATATATATATACTATATATATTAATATAATAATATATTATATAATAATATATGATTATATATATATATATATATATATATATTATATATATATATATATATATATATATATATATCATATATAATTGAAATATTGGAATATAAGAATTGGAAGTGATCTTATAGATATATTACAGATATATATTATATATATTATTATATATTAATATATATAATTATATATATAGATATATATATATAATATATATAGTATATATTATATAATTATAATATATATATTATATATATATACTAATATATATATTATATATTATATATATATATATAAGCTGGGTTGAATTTTGGTGGGATAACCAAACATGGTCAAATTGGTACTCCTTCCTTTAGTGGACAAAAAATCATTTTTGCATTTACTCAATGTCTAGGGGCCCAACTTAGTTTTTTTAAAAGGGTTTTGACATCGTTTTTTACTATTTTTAAGTTATGAATTTTATATGCTTTGTTCTTCAAAATTTGGTTTAATACTAATTGAGAGCTATTTCTGTCTCATTTCAGATCCAGACTATTCGACGTTTGAGATAAGTCCTGTGGGTGCAGTGTTTATTACTATTATTGCAAGACTTATCATGGCATGTGCAACAAGGCATAAAGAACAGGCATGAAATATTCGGTTATCCACAACCACTTGTCGAAATCAGCTACACTGGCTGAGGATGTTTTTAAGAGCCTACAAGTTCCATCAATTAGTCAACAAAGATGCCAGTGTTACTCATCTAGCAAAGTTAGTGGCAACAGAAGTTAAAAGCATATACAATAAAGCAGGCATTCCAACAATAAAATTTGAAAGTGTTATAGTGAAAGTGAGGAGACTAATAGTATGTCAATGATTTGATGAAAATATTCAAGAAATAAACAATCTTCTCTAACATATCAGATAAAAATAAAATCATTTTCTCGTTGTCTCTTCGACATTAGCGCGTGCAGGTGTGTTCATAATGGTTAGTTGAACGTAATCAATGTCAATGTCCAATGAAAAGAAAATCCCTGTA
Organism: Trachelipus rathkii; assembly: GCA_015478945.1. NCBI lineage: Eukaryota > Metazoa > Arthropoda > Malacostraca > Isopoda > Trachelipodidae > Trachelipus > Trachelipus rathkii. The sequence goes on along the minus strand of JABUQX010005464.1, from coordinate 46,818 downwards.
TTTGAATGGCAATTTTGGCTTTATCAAAACACTTCAAGACGCATGATAATAGGAGAGGTGGACAAGGAAAGAACAAGAGAAAAACATGAAACTTCAGAAAAGGAAACGGTTGACATTTGAAAGTAAGATGAAACACAAAGATACGCAAAAATGTGTAAGTTCAGTTGAATATCAGGCAGTGAGAGTGATGTGCTAGAAGAATCAATTTCCTTAGAATCAGAAGAAATGCAAGAAGAAGGTCACCCTCAAAATAGAAACCAGCATCCTGAGTTGTGTAAAGAATTAGAGAGGACAAATGTGAGCAATAGAGATGCATTGTCTCATAAGTTTAATGCTGCCCCAAGGACCTCAACTTCTGTCACCAAAAAAATGATTGTTGATCCAAGTAAGTTTAACAACGCCAAAAGAAAATACTGGGGAGAGACAAACCATCAGTCAGAGGAGCATTTGCTGAAACACAGAGGTATGGTCTGCATTGTTTCGATGGAAAAATAGATGAAACACTTGTCGATACTGGAGGTGTGCGTAGAAAAGTTTAGAGAAGAAACATTACGTGCTAGTGTCATTCCAATGCATGTTACAGTCGATCACGCTTTTAGTCCTTAACTCAGGAAAGATCTCGAGATTTTTAAGTTCAATTCAACACTACTTTTGAATGATCCTGACTACAGAGAACTTTAAGAGGCGTGATTGCCATGGAGCTCCTGTGAATACGGTAACAAGAGATTGGAATAATCACACTGTTGGCCGGAGTTACATCTTAAAAGACCACTTCAAAGGCTCATATGCATGTTGCATTTTAATGAACTTCCACTCAGGAAGTTATTTAGTGTTGTTGATGTGAAGACAACTGGCCCATCGTCACATGAATGACCTATAACCAAACTGCTCTCATTTGATCCTCAGACCAAACCCATGATTAATTTTCAACCAATTCCAGGCTCTGTTATGATTGTTCCTGAAACAGTTAACGAAAAATCTAAGTTTGACCAAGCTGTCTTTACTAAAACATCTGTTTATTAAATTCAGCAAGCGGTACAAAATGCAGATTCATAAAATATGCGCGTATTGAAAACTTGCCACAGTCGGGTGCCTTAAGCCATGCAAGTGGCAAACTAAAGCTAACAGACTGCTTCGATTGTACGTTTCAACAGAATCCGCAATCTGATGATCTGAGGCATTTGTACGATTCGTACTGAACTTCTATTGCCCCCATATGGTTTTATATCCGCTCCCATCCCTTCTGTCAAGAGGGTGCAAAAGAATTTTCACTTTAATGGTATTCACAGTATCAAAAAGCTTTTCTCCTGAGGATCCAGAAACATTCATTTCTCCAGTGCTCCTAAACCACTCCTATTTTTGTCATCCAGAAACCTGTTGCTAGCTGGTGTTGCAGATGAACGGGAAACAATAAGAAGATTTTCATGTCAACAAATTCTTCAAGCAAGAAAGAGAATTTCCTCCACCAATGTGCAAGTTCGCTGCTTTGATAAAAGGCAGCTAAACGTCAATCTCAACGCAACTTCCTACATGGAACTGATAGACTGGGGGAGTACTCCTATCACCCCCCCACCTCTTCTTGATGATATTAGTGATGATATTTTTGTTAGTAATCAACAAATTCTCCTACCAAAGTATCCGTGTCATTCGGCCGATTATTGAAAGAAAATGTCAAAGAGTTTCCGCTGTTTCTAGTAGGGTCGTTGTCATACTTCCGACATGGTGCAATACTACAAACCAAACATTTCTCGAATCGAAATACCTTCAGTACAGACAAAATCTGATCTTTCTATAGTCTGGCTATATATATATATATTTTTGTTTTTAAAGAAAAAGATTGCAAGGAGCGGGGTGTGTGAAAACAAAATCAATTGAAGAACTTACTGTTGTAACACATTTCAGTTTGCTATCTGAATGAGCCACCAAAATTAAATTGTTTCAAATCTGCACCTACAACTTTCTGGATGTTTCAACCCGGCTTAATAATATATAATATATATATATATATATTATATATATATAGAAAAACACATATATAATATATATATATATATAATATATTATATATATATATAATATAATATATATATATAATATATATAATATAGTATTACCGAAAAACGGGGCAATTCTGTCCAAAATCAGGGGTACTCAAAAAGCTAAGGTTTATGGAGACTTATTTTTTTTTTTTTTCGAATTTGTTTTTTTTTATATGTTAATGCTATCCTTTAGGATTAAAATTAGTATAATTGTATTTGTAATATAAATAAGGATTAATTTTAGAAGCCTATAAGTAACGTGGACCGGAAATTGCCCCACATTTTGGGGGTGGAAGCCAATTCGGTCCACTTTAATTTTCACATCCCTAAGAATAATTAATTGAAAGTGTTTTTAATTTAATAAATTATGATAAGTCAGTTTTCATTGTTTTAAACATAATGGGATTACAATATTATTTTAAGAAATTGGTTCGAAAACGTAAAAGAAATGCTCGGAGGTTTGCGTTCGTTTTTGTCAAACTGCCAAAATCTTTTAAAAAAAAGGCTCGCTAACGTAAGGAATTTACTTGACCCTGAAAGGTACTGTTCTTTTTTATTGTGTATTATTAAGAAATTAAGGACATTATTAGATTTGGTGTAGGCGTTTTTGCGATTTTTCGGTATGTTTGACAAAAATGAACGCAAGCTCAAGCGTTTTAGGTCTCTTTTAAACATAAAGGTATTACAATATTATTTTAAGAAATTGGGTTTGCAAAGCTAATAAAATGTTCGAGTTTGCTTTCGTTTTTATCAAACGCAAAAATCGTAAAAAAAATATTCACCAAACGTAAGGAATTTCCTTGAATCCTTATTTTTTAATTGTATATATATGTTTTTCTAATTTTAATTTTAAACCCCCCAACCCCTTAGACAAGCACTATTTTTCACTTCATTCCCCTATTTCTTCACAATCTTTGGCTTTTAATAAAAACGAACTGTAATGTTATTAATTCTTGGTTTATTTAACAAGGTTTTGGGCGGCGGGCGGCAATCTTTTTTTATTGTATATTATACAGGAATTTAAGGAAATTCTTTTACGTTTGTTGAGCGTTTCTTTTACGATTTACAATATGTTGACAAAAACGAACGCAACGCTTTGACCAAAAACGAATGCAAACTCGAGCGTTTTAGGCATTTTACGTTTCGTAAGAACCAATGCGAGAACGCAAAACTGCTTTAAGGGTCTATCAACATCATCATCAGAGTATCCCTTTGTATCCTGCCGTGTACTTTTGCGTAAGTGTGAACCATCGTCCTGAAAAAATTTGTATAGGTTAATTAGGCCTAAGTTGAAAAACTTTACCTACCTATCTTGCTGTAAAAGTGTAAAATTATTTTAAACATTATATTTTCGGACATCTTTTTGTAAAAGAGTATTAAAAAATTTAATTTAATGAATATTTCAATGTGGACCGAATTGCCCCCACGCAAATTTTTAAACCTGGACCGAATTGCCCATGTTTACATATTTTTATGATAAAACATATTTATCTCTTGCCTGAATGACTCCAACGATGCATTAAGCTAGTTATAAACTATTTTTAAGTACTATATCTTCGGTACCAAATATGTAGTACAATTATTTTGGACCTGTATGATTCTTACAATAAGCCTAAAATTTTCCCGATTTTATAGTGCTCAGAAAAAGAAAAAAAAAAAATCCACAAAATTAATGGACTTTAAATTAAAGGTTTCATAAAAATACATTATTTTAACATAAAAGAACATTATTTTACATCGTTAAAGATATATTTTCCATCGTATAGGCTATTTTGAGCCACTGGACCGAATTGCCCACCGTGGTCCGAATTGCCCCAGATGGGACCGAATTACCCCGTTTTACGGTATAAATATATATATATATATTATATATATATATATATAATATTTATATAAATATATATAATATATATATAATATATATATATATATATGTAACAAACCTGTTATAAATAAAATTAATAATTACTTAATTTTTATTGAATATCTCGGAGCAGCCTCTTTTTTTCGGCTCCGACTCACGGCTCCAGGTCCCCCTAAAATTTTGCCTCCGGCTCCGGCCCGGCTCCGGCTCCAGATCCCCAAAAATTTCGCCTCCGCTCCGGCTACGGCTCCAGTCCCTCAAAAAAGTTTCGCCTCCAGCTCCGGCTCCGCTCCTGGCTCCGGCTATGCAGCCCCTAATCAATGTTTGAAGCTAGAAATAAAGCTAATAGATGCTGGGCATATAAATCCCAATGTTGTTTACAAGAGCAAGGAAGTAATAAGTAAACTGAATAAAGCTATGGTAGGCCAGTAATAGAGTATTGTGCACAAGTTTGGCCCCTTATTTAAAAGAAAGACTAATATGCTAGAGAGAGTGCGACGTAGAGCAACAAAGGATGATATCTGGGTTTGAGGGTAAGAGCTATGAGGAGAGGACTGAAGGAGGTAGGAATGTTTTCTGCAAAGAAAGGCGATTTCTCAGAGGGGACATTGATACAATCTACAAAATATTTACATCTATTGATTAATACAGAGACCAATAAAATTTTTCATAGTAGAACATGGGCAGGTGACCAGGGGGCATATAAGAAAATTAAGAAGAAAGCATGCCATCTTATATAAGAAAAAGCATCATTCAGTAATAGGGTTGTTAAATTTTGAATAGTCTGCCAAGGAGGTGGTTGAGTGTGACTCGATTGCAAAATTTTTTAAAAAAGGGTTAGATTCCTTTATGAATGGGTTGGGTATCATATATGCAAGAACGACATAACAAAAATTGCGGTTTTTAGTTATAGTAGTTAATGTTAGATGGCATGTTGACAATAACTTAGTTATTAATGGATGTGGATGATTCTGTATATAGTATTGACAAGCCCTAGGGTGCTTTGTGGATTTGCATGAGCATGGTTTTGGGTAGTGGGTTGACTGGGACAGTCTCGATAGGCCCATGTGCTTCTTACTGTCTCTATATTTCTTGATAAGCCCATGTGGCAGGTTTATGTCAGGGATTAAGTTTGTTAAGTAAACACAGAATTTACTTGTGTTTTCAATTAATAAAATTAATCATAACCGTAAACTTAATGGGTTCCTAAAACGAATTAAAAAAAAAAAAAAAATTATTGAGATGAATACACGTTATATATGGGAGACGTTTGGTACCACTGTTTTAAGTACTTTTACATAGGTGGAAAGATATAAAAAAAAAATCGGTTATGAAAGGAAAAAAATATTTAATATTTCGTTCAAGAATTCTGCTTGAATAATGGGAACTCCAGCGACTTGGAAAAGTAGATAAAATATATAAACTAAACTTAAAATTATAAATACAGGAATTATAAAGCTTACACAGTATAAAAACAGGCTTGATTTTTTTGGGTAGATGGGGCTTCAATGGAAAACAGGTTACGAGGAGAACCCCTAATTCATCTAGGTATTAAGATGAGGCGGGAAAAGCCTAAAAGTAGTAGTTAATACGACTTGCAGTTAAATTTAGAGTTTAGATAATAATAAATAAGATTGGATCTCGAAATCAGTTCAGCCTGTACCTGCTGTAACTAGGTTTGACATGTCTTCAAGATGCGGTGGGATCAGAGAGGCTAGTGGTTAATGTTTGGGTTTCTAAAGGCTGAGGCCATTGTAATTGGTTATGATACAAGTGTTAGATGAAAGGACTGAGTGAAAATGCTAATGAATTGAAACATTTGGTTTTGAGTTGAGAAAGGAGGGAAAAAGTTAGTAGGCGATGTCGAGGCAAGGAGCGGGAGTGAGGTACAGTGCGGTAAAGGAATAGTTATTTCATCTAGGCATATATAAGCATGAGAGGGAAAAGCGCTAAAAAGTAGTTGCGAATAGGTCTGTAGATGAATGGAGAGTTATAGAAATAATAAGATAGGATCTTGAAGTTAGGTCAGCCTGTACATGCATAACAGGTTCGACCTATCTTACAGATGGGGGAAGCGACAGAGAGGGCCAGATGAAATGTTGAGTTTTGTAAAGGGAAGACTGAGGTGCATTGCTAATTGGAGACTATGATACAATACCTAGATAGACTTTTCAAAAATAAGGATAAAAGAAAGGAATGAGAGTATCATATGTTATTCCAGGTGCCAGAGTGAGTGATATTCTAGATAGGATAGATAGAGAGATTGAATTTTTGCCAAAGTTGATTCAAATGTAATTGGCATGTGTGTAAAAATGATATAGGACATAGAAGGTTCAGAAGAATTAATATAGCAGATTATAGTGGATGGTTGATTCAGAAAGATGAAAAGCTAGTGAAAAGTGCATGATTTCTTCGGATTTTACCTAGCCGTTAGTGCAGGTTCGAATGAGGAGTAGGCTTTAGGTGTAAATGAAAGACTTAGAAATTATTTTCAGAAAATATTAGTTTTTGGATTTTTGTGGAGGGAATTTCTGGACAAAGATCTTTTGCAGTAGACAGATTAACTTTGAGTTCTGAAGGTGTTGAGCTTTCAGTTGCCAGTTGGAGATTGTCGTATCAAAAAACTAGGTAAAAGTAGGGTGATAGGCTAAATCTGGATATGAATAATTGTAGCATCTAAACTAATACTGTGGAGATAAATAAAACTAGTGTTGTACAGGCTCATATAATGATAGCAATAAAAGTAAGCATTTCGAATATAAAATGCTTTTACATAAATGCTCATAGCTTTAGAAATAAAAAGATGAGCTGATTAGTTATACCATTAGTGAGAATCTAGACATTATTTCCATAAATGAAACATGGGTTAATGAAGAATTGTATTGAGATCCCTTTCAGGAATATGAAATAAACAGATATTCCCTTCATTTGTAGGAAAGGAGGGTGGTGGTGTTGCGCTTTGTCAAAAGCCATATTCAATCTGTGTTAATGACCGACTTTAAAACTAATCATGATGTTGAATCTGTGTGAGTAGATATCCTTATACAGAATAGGGGCGTTTTATATACTTCCTGGCCAGAGTCGAGAATCAGACGTGGAAATGGTGAAAGAAATTGAGACAGCATGCCACAGTATAGAAAAAGGTAATAGTCATAATAAGTGATTTTAATTTTCCTGGCATTGAATGAGATTCCTTGTCTAATATGGACCATAGTAGTTCTGTACTTATAAATTGTATACTAGACAACTTTTTGAGACAGATAGTACATGAACCTACAAGACACAATGTTTGACCAGTGAGTGAGGTTGTGTTAATTTTTGCTCTCCAATGGATATCTTGAAAACTACGATACTTACAGGAAAACAAATTACATTTTTAATCAGCATATAAAAATTATTACTCAAAAGTAAATTTTTTTTTTTTTTTTACAGGAAATATATATAATTTTATATATTTATATAAGCTCATTTAGGGGGCTAGAGTCGATGGGGGACATAGGGGGAGATGAAGTCCTTCCGTTGTCCACTGATAAGGCTGAGAGACCCCGACTCCTACCATCTTTGCTGTTTACTCTATGGTTTTCCTTTAGTTAAAATAAAAAAGTCTTTCGCCTTTTAACGAAAAAAAATATAAAATTTATAAAATTTTATTTTCTCTTACCTTCAAACTCTTGTATTCTGTTTTTCTATTACTTCTATAAAAATTGTACCAGCCAACGATTGTATGAAAAGATGTCCTAAAATTTTTCTCACTAACGTTTGTCTTGCTCCATTAACGAAAAAAAAAATTATTTTAAGCACTGTACTGTTTTTACTTTTTTAGCCTCCAAAGATAACTCTTATAAAGGACACTATAACTTAATTCAACCTCTAATAAAATAGAAGCTAAATTACTCCACCTATAATTTCAAAATCTAAAATAGTTTTAGATTGAACTTTAAGTTCCATAGGATGTAGGTCACAGCTTAGTAATATTATTGTTATTATTATTATTGAATTTAAGTTTTAGGACACCAAATAAATCGGTGAACCATTATAAGAGAAAAGGAGCTCACAGTATTTTTGTTTATATCTGAATAAATCCTGAGGTGGTGTTTGATGAATTACTTTATCATATAAAAAAAATGGAATGTTCTTCGCTGTGCACGGGATAGAAAAAAAAACAACCTTTGGCCTTTTTCAATACAACCTTCTTCCATGAATATTGGAACAAGACTTTTTTATATGTAGTGCAGGTCTATATACGCTCTTCTCATATGACGTCATCAAACCTTCGGATAGAAAAAATTGCGTCATGATTGGTTTGCCTTCTCTTTTGTCCTTTTCCAACACTCCCTCATCTCCCTTTCCTCCATAACAACTCACCAACCTCTTTGGTGTCCCAATTTTTCATAACTCCCTGGGGGCAAAAGGAAAAAATTGATGAATTTTCTTTTCGCACATCCGGCAAAAATGAGAAGTCCAGGAAGAGGATGAGAAGGACCACTCAAGACAATTAATAGAATTCAATTTTAATTATTATATTTATATCACCTTTTAGGTGAAAGAATTAAGAATTTGAGACCTGAATTGAGTCTTTTTAAGAATTACAAGAATTATAAATAAATTTTGTAAAAGAATTTATATGGGCTTAAGAAAAATTGTGTAATAACCCATAAGAAATTTTAATGTTTGACTAAAATTGTCATAAAGTAACGAATATTTAATGTATTAAACATTAAGAATTATTTAAACCTAATATTTAAAAAAATATATAGAAAAATCATACAAAAGAAAGGTGTTGCATTTTTTTAGCTACATCAATCCTCACCTTAATTGCATGAAAATTTAAATTACTCCCTCTTTAATTTTGCCCTTCAGGAAAATATTAGCCTTATCAGCTGCTGCTCTTTTTGGGCGAGCTGAATTAATTAATGGACTGTCTGAAGGAACTGTTGGAGGGGTTATGTAAACATTGCATATTGTTTCATTATTGGTTCTCAGTGTGGTTTCTAATGGGTAAAGAAGTGTGATGTCTCTTGTTGTTATTCTTGTGGCTGTTTTCAACCGAGCAACTCTACTAACCCCATCTTCTCCGGTCAGGAGTTCTATAACTCTACCTAGTGCCCAGGAAATATGTGGAGTTGTATTATGAATTAAGACAACATCACCTACTTTAATAAGATTTTCCCAAGAACCAACATTGTCTTTGGGAAATTGTAAAAGATATTCATTTGTCCACCTATCTGTGAAGTGTTTTTTGGCTTTAAGACGATTTTTAATTTAAGTCTTTCTTTGAATTGATCTCTATCAACCAAAAAATCTTTATCATCCTGATTTATATCTTCAGGCAATCCTACATTTGACCTATCCTTAAGAAGATGATTAGGGGTAAGAGGTTCTGGTGAGTTTAGATCACTATTTACATAGGTTAAAGGGCGGTTGTTTACAATATTTTGTATTTCTGCCAAAAGAGTTAACAGTTCAAAAAAATTAAGGTGCCTAAAACCTGCTGATTTTTTTAAGACAATCTTTAACTGTTTTAATACAACGTTCCTATATTGACCCATGCCATGGACTTTTCACAGGTATATAGGCTATTTCCATTTAATGTGATTCTGTTCTAAATGGGAAATGACTGGGGACTTTGATAAAATTTGATTTATTAATTTTTCGCCTTTTTGAAAATAAAGAGCATTATCTGTCCATACAATTTTGGGGCTATTATGTCTTGCATAAAATCTTCTGAAGGCTACCAAAAAGGATTCAGCAGTTAGATTCTCAACTAAATCTAAGCTAATTGCCCTAGAAGCTGAACAAGTAAATAGAATTATATTATACTTTTATTAAAGGTTACTGTAATACCTGAGGTGTAATCAATTCCTGTTGAGAAAAAAGGAAAGTCTAAAGTTACATATTCCACAGGAAGTTGTGGAGGATTTTGGGTTTTAAAGGCATGTGAATGAATCCTTTTACAAATTACACATTCTTTTAATATAGATTTGACAGTTCTACCTTTAGGGATCCAATAATTTGTTATAATTTCTGTTAAAGTGTGATTAACACCCATGTGGTATAATTTAATATGAATATTTTTAATTAAAAGGAAGGTAAAATGAGAATCTCTAGGCAATAATATAGGATTCTTAGAGGCATAAGAAAGTTTGGCTTTATCTATCCGACCTTTACATCTTAATATACCCTAGTTATCCATGAATAAATTAAATTCAGAAATTAGTGGAAGGTTGGAATCAGGCTTCCATTTGGCATTGTCTGTAGAAAATTATATTCTTTATAAAAATGTACTTTTTGACTGTAAGTAATCCAATAATATATAGGAGTTAAACCACTATAATTCTGTTTCCTACATTTATAAATAAATTTGAGGCAATAACCGGTGATTCTAATTAGTTTATTAAAATTTGAATAAGAACTAAGGTCTAATAAAGGATCAGGTTTTGATAGTAATGAAAAAACTTTACCTAAATTACACATAATAGGGGTCTCTTTCCAATTGATAGGATCCTGTAACAATTTTGGCCCCTTAAACCAGGCATTATTATTCTTAAGTAGTTAAAAACTAATACCTCGGGTAATGTAATCTGCAGGATTACAGTTAGTGGCTACATACCTATAATTAATTTCGCAATTTGATTTATTGATTTCTTCTAATTTATTTTTGACAAAAATGTTTTTAGTTGTAAATAAAGTACCTTGATGTGGCCAATTTGAACATACTTGACTGTCTGTCCATAAAAATATTTCAGAAATGTACACATTACTTAATAATTCTAACAGATATTGAATAAGTTTTACACCTAGGCATATGGCTAATAATTCTAATTGAGGTATTGTTCTTTTAACTTTTAAAGGTACAACCTTTCCTTTTGAAAACAGTAGGTTAGGTTCCAAACCCACTAAGTAAGCTCCACACCCATAAGCTTACATATTTGCATCTGCAAATACATGCAAAGAATGATTTGTGTTTCGAGAACCCATATACCTATTGATTTTTATTGTTTGAATTTTATTTAAATCTTTTGCCAATATTTAAAATTATCCCTCAATAATATTTCATCCCAACCTATTTGTTTTCCATAAATTTTGAAGGAAAACATGAGATCGTATTGTGGAAGGAGTGAAAAATCCTATTGGGTCAAAAATTTTAGATGCATCTGATAAAATTTTTCACTTTATATTAGCATTAACATTTAAATCATATACTTTAGTACCAAGCTTGGGTTCAAGTATGCTGAATTTAAATCCAATTCCCAACTCAGTCCCAGAAGTTTTATAGGAGAAACTCCACTATATAGCTAAGTGAATTCAGTGTGAATTAAAGAATTAAGTAAATTGAATTTGAAATCTACTCGGCTAAACTAAAAATTCCCTCTGCATTAATTATTTCCTTTGACTGGGTGTTAGATGCTATTTAATTCTACGTTATCAGTATCCACAGACCCTATCAAATTATTTCTAATAGCTATAAAAGGAATTTTTCAGGAACTCCTCCTTTTCCAGTTAAAAGAATTAAAAGATATTAATTGTTAGAGCCAAAATACGGCTGTGAACAAAGTGCTTGATAGTTCCAAATGGGACCAACCTTATACCTATAAGCTGATTGATTCTTAGAGGGGATCATTGCAAAATTAAATGCACAGAAATCCTAAAGGGATTCCTATTGATGCTTCTAAATTTTAATTGTATAGTTGATAATGCTTTTGAAATAACAGCAAATCTCGCCTAGTTGCAGCATTAAAAATTAATTAAGACTTTGAACAAGATCATTTAGCTACCATAATTAGGACCCTGTACTAGACAATAATTTAAAAACTAATTTTATTTTTATCTTTTTAAACTTCAATTAATACAAACAACGAACCTCGATTTATGGGAGTCTTCGCTATTACACTCCTCTGTGAGTTAAATAAATGGTTATTACAGGTATTAGTAGGAATCTCCTCTATAAAAACCTCTCTGCTAAATAGGTCTTGAAACACGCTTGTGGTGGAGTTCGATTCGTCACAATATAATAGATTAATTAAAAAGAATTTTCAGTATAAAGATTACAGTCTTTAATAGTTATTTTAATATTGTAGTTTGCTGATAATTTTTAATTATAGTTAAAGATATTTAGTTTATTTACTTTTTTAGGCTTTAGCGATATTTAAACTGTAGTTGGTTAAAATAATAGCTACAAGTTAGTAAAGTTGATGATAATTTAAAATATTTATGCTTTGTGTGATAGTTATGGGGGACTGTGAGAGGTGAAAATGTGAATAGCTGCCCTGTTTGTGTTTTGAAGCAGAGAATGTGTTGTTAAGGAAGGGATTTGCAAGACTGAGTGAAAATATGATTGAATTGAAGGAAGTTGTATTGAGTTGAGAAGGCAGGGAAGTGTTAAGAAAAAAAGTTAGTAGGTTGATGTCGAGCCGTGGAGGGAGCGGGATAGGGGTAGACAGGAATAGTGATTCACCTTAGAATTAAAATGACGGGTAAAAGGATAAAGTACTTGATAATAGGTCTGCAGATAAATGAATATAGAGTGTATAGAAATTAGAAAATAATTTAATTAATGAGATGAGGATCTCGAAGTCAGTCAGCCTGTGACCTGCTGTGTGGTGTTGACTGTCTTCCAGATGGGGAGGGATCAGAAAGGGCCATGGAAATGTTGAGTTTTCTAAAGGGAAGAATGATGCATTGCTAATTGGAAACTCTATGAAACTATACCTAGATAGAACTTTTCAAAAGAATAAAAAAAAAACGATGAGAGAATATTCGGAAAAATACCAGGATGAGAGCACCTTGGGGTAGTTATTGCACCTTTATTCGACTAATGTTAAAACAAAACAAGTGTGCATTGTGGGTACAAATGATATAGGACATAGAAGGTCAGAGAAATTAATAGCAGATTATGGAGAGTTGATTTAGAAGATGAAAGCTAGTTGAGAAGGTGCATGATTCTGGGATTTTAACCTAGGTTAGGTGCAGTCAGGAATGGAGTAGGCTTTAGGTGTAATATTGAAAGCTTAGGAAATATGTTTTTCAAGAAAATATTAGCGTTTTTGGATTTGTGGGAGAGAAATTTCTGGATTAAAAGATCTTTTTGCAGCAGATGGAGTTCACTTGAGTCGTAAAGGTAGTACGCTCTTCAGTACCAGTTTGGAGACTTGTTTAGCAAAAAACTAGGTAAAGTGGGGGTGATGGGCCAAAAGGATATAAATAATTAAGCAAATGGTAACTTTAATAGTGGTGAGATAAATAAAACGTGTTGTTACAGGTTCAAAATAAACTATGATAAGCAATAAAAATAAACAGCATTTCGAATATCAAATGCTTTACACAAATTGCCTCATAGCCTTAAAAATAAAAAAGATGAGGCTGATAAGTTATACTATAAAGGGGAATCTAGACATTATTTGCATACCTGCAGGCATGGGTTAATGAAGAATTATGTGGAGACTCCTTTCAGGGAATTTGAAATAGATGGATATTCACTTTATTTTTATTATACCAGCGTAGAGGAAAGAAGGGTGGGGGTGTGGCCCTTTATATTAAAGCAATATTCAACCTGTATTAATGACTGACTTTAAAAACTAATCATGATGCTGAATCAGTGTGGGAAGATATCCTTATGTACAATAAATCATTTAGAATAGGCGGCATTTTATAGACGTCCTGGCCAGAGTCAAGAAATAGACGAGGAAGTTAAGACAGGATGTCACATTGACAAAGGTAAATTTCCAATTTGTTTATATAAAAATTTTCTTAGCATTGTATATTACCTGCAATGATCTATACATATAAGATCTGAACACTAAACAGTAAACTTGAAGAAGGTTTAAAACCAGATGGTCTTGAACCCACAAGACACGATGCATTATTAGACTTAATATTAACTTAACAATGAAAAGTATGGTAAATGAGATTAGAGTGGAGGAGAATTTAGACTTAGTGACCATAATATAATTAGATTTAATATGAAGTGATATCTGCGCCGCAAATTACAAAGCTAATAAGGCAAAATATTAGATTCTGAAATGTCGATTTTAAGCCAAATTTTGCAGACATGCTTAGTATTTAACTGACTGGGATAAAGAGTGTAAAGAAAAAAACTTTTATCATGGGGGAACATTTTAAGAAAATTTTAATGAATATTCAGTCAGTATGTTTTAAGATAAACCCATTTGGGTGGCAAAGAGAAAACAATTTTGGTGGGAAATAGAGAGATAAGAGAAAAAAGACAGAAAAAGAGAGCTATTTAAAATTAAACAAAGTAGTGATAGGGAAGATCATTTAGAAAATTATAGAAAACAGAAATGAAGCTCGCCAGGTTAACTAACTAGTTAAAGAAATGATTATAAATAATGGAGAAATGAAATTTTAATAAGGACCTGGAAGAAGTTTTTTTAGCTTTTTATAATTTCCTAAAGTAAGAATAGACAATTGGTCCAATTGACAATGATGAAAATTTAGTTGAGTTCAGATAAGGAGTGGTCAACATTTTCAATGCTTATTTTGCTCAGTGTTTACTGAGGAAAGATTAGATAGTAGTTTGGAGACTAATAATTTGGAAAGTAAAAATAGACTTTCAGAATTTGAATTTGATGTGTAAAAGATATTTAACGTTTACTAGACCATATTGATCCAAGCTTTGCAGGCCCTGGTGGTATATATGGTAGAATTCTGAAGGAGGTAGACCAGCATTGCAAAGCACATATATTTTGATTTTTAAGCGATCTATAACATTTGCTGCAGTACCAGATGACTGGAAAACAGCCATATGTTGTGCCTATTTATAAGCAAAGGTAGTAAGAAGATTTGGAAATTATAGGCCCAGTTATCTTAACATCTCTGGTTGTAAAGGTTCTGGAAAAGTTACTGAAAGGTTCATTATAGAAAAATATTTAGAAGATTTAACAAGGTATTTGTGATGACTCCCAGCACAGTTCAGAAAAGCGTAAGTCATATCAGACAAACCCTTTTAGAATTTATGGAATACATGACTGACTGCATTGACTGAGGAGATCCAGTAGATATTATATATTTAGACTTTAGCAAAGCTATTGTATTAAGGTTCCCCACATAAGGCTGGATGAAGAAGTTAGTGCCAATGTGTATATGTGCTAAATCTGTTAAGAAGAGTGGTTGTGGAATATCTTAACAGTGTGTACAACTAAATGCAATAAAAGTCATCATGGGAAATAGTGAAGAGTGGTGTTCCCACAGAGTTCAGTTGCTGGGTCACTTTGTTCCATTATATAATAAATGATTATAGACCAGCAACTTAAATGCAAGGTTCTAAGTTTGCAGATTGATACCAAGTGGCCGACCTCAGTTAGAAATAGTGAAGAAAGTATAAGATTCAAAATGATCTTGATAAACTTCTTTGGGTGGGCAGATAATGCAAATGAATATTATAATGGAAAAAAAGTGTAAGGTGCTTCACCTAGGTTACTCAAAATAAAAGTTTTAACTACGAAGGAATGGGGATTGGCTGAGTCTGTTGGACCAAGAAAAATATTTAGGGTGTGATTATAAAGCAGTAATTTGAAGGTAGCTAATCAGGTTTTGGAGCAAGAATAAAAGCTGGTAAGAAGCTTGGCAATCGCAATGTTTTTACAAGAGCAAAAGAAAGTAATAAGTAAACTGTATTAATAGCTATTTGGCCAAATAATAGAGTATTGTGCAACAAGTTGGGCCCCTTACTTAAAGACTAGATATGCTAGAGAGGGTGCAACGTAAGCGTAAGCAAACAAGGATGATTTTGGTTACTGTAAAGAGCTATGAGGAGAGCTGAAGGACTTAGGAATGTTTTCTGTTAGAATGCGATTCAGAGGGGATATGGATACAAGTCTACAAAATTTCTTACATCTATTGATAATACTGAGACCAATAAATTCTCATAGTAGAGCACGGACGGGAGTCCAGGGGGCATAACAACAAAAATTAAGAAGAAAGCATGCCATCTTGATATAGAAAGCATTCTTTCACAATAGGGTTGTAAAATTTTGGAATTGGTTGCCCCCGGAGCTTGTGGACAGTGAATCCAGTTCAAACCATTTAAGAAAAGGGTTGGATAGGTATAATGGAAGGATTGGGTATCATATAGTATATTTAGACGAAGCCAAATTGGGCTGGTTTTTAGTTATTAATGTTAGATTGCGATGTGTGACCATAACTTAATTGTTAAAGCATGTGGATGGTTTGGGTATCATTATCATTTTTTTTGGACTAAGCCCAAATTGGTGGATTTTTAGTTACAGTTAATTTGACAAGCCCTAGGGTGCTTTGTGGATTTGCATGAGCATGGTTGGTTAGTGGGTTTGACTGCGACAGTCTCGATAGGCCCATGTGGCTTGTTACTGTATCAAATGTCTAATGTCTAATATGTTGTGGGTTCGATCCCGCTCACTATTTCTTTTAAGTCGTGTGGGTCTATCCTAACGAGAATAAAACAGCAAGAAAAAAAAAAGAAAAACCAAATAAAAAAAGATCAAGATTAATTTTTAAAAAAATGTTACACAACAAAAATATAAAAAAAAAAAAAGTCGCACAACAACAATATTATTTCACCTAATACTGAAACTAGTTCTTCAGCTATACTCAAATACCTTAATTCTACAATGCAATAAAATAAATACCTTAAAATCCTACAATGAAATAAATAAATACCTTAATCCTAAAATATAGCTATATTTAACTGCTACACAAATATACCAGCTAGTTGGCAAATCAGCAAATTATGGGTTTCAATTTGTCTTTTATATTATATTGTTTTTTCAATTTTCTTAAGTTCTTTTTTTTTTTTCTAAATTTTCGTAATATATGCTTTATTTTCTAATTTTCTAATAGTTTCTTTTTCAATTATCTTTCACTGTGTTCTTTTCAGTTTATTTTCTTTTTATAGTCTTTATAGTCTTTCTCTATTTACTAATTATATAATATTTATTTTTCTAATTTTTCATTTATCTTTTGCCACAAGTTATATTTCTAATATTTTTCATTTTCAATTTTCACCTTATTCTGGAAATTTGAAATTTTTTTTATCTACATTAGTTTTCTAATATCTGTAAGATACTCTCAGACCCTTTTTCCTTGAATCATATATTACAATATTTACAGTTTTCCCTTGTTGAGATCAGTCATTGCCTAAAAAATCCAATCTAGAAGCTTATGCGACCAAAACCAGCCAAGCAAAGCCAAAAAAAAAAAAAAAAAAAAAACGAGAAGGATAACTGAAGCTTGAAAAACCTTATGAATACTTAACGATGGTGTATGTGACGCATATAAATACCAAACATCCAAATTTCCATCAAATTTAAATTAAAATTTAATCATATTAAATTCTTCATTATTACGTCAATAAAGCAATTTAGCCTATTTAAGAAAATTAAAACATAGTAGCAATTAAATTATATAAAGCATATGTAAAATATGTAAACTAATAAAAAAAAATGAAAAATGAAAAATAATTAAATGCATTTAATAAAATATTACCTGGATAATATCCAGCTTTTTTTTGTGTTAAAGGGTTATTCCTCCTACCTCTTGCCCTACTTCACTCCCGAAACAAATCCAATGATCCTAACAAACATTAATTAAAATAATAACCCAATAATAAAATAATAATAATAATAATAATAATAATAATAATAATAATATAATAATTAGAATAATTGAGCAATTAAAAATTAAGAATGCAAGCAATTAAGAAGATGTATATGCAAACAAAGAATAATAAGCAAGAAAACAAGCAAATGGAAAAAATAAATAATAATAATAATCAGCATAATAAGAATAAGCAATAAAATGAATATAATATAATATTTCCTACCTCACAACTGAACAAATGACAATCTTGTTCTCTTCCCAGCCTAGTAGCTACTCCACAGTCTCAAATTTAATAAGACAAACCCTCCGAATGATGCACCAAAAACTAAAAATCAAACAAAACAAACCATAAAAAATTAATTGATGCAGTCTCCCGACATTTCATAATAAATAAAAATCAATAATAATAATAATAATAAAATAATGCAATAATAAAGGAATAAGCAATAAAAGAAAAAAAAATAAATATATTAAAAAAATAGATATATATATATATTACCTTTCTCTTGTCAAACGTGAAATCGTCATAGTGAAGCGTCGAGGACGTTTATTCCATCTCACGTTCCTTTATATCGATTAATCAACAAAACAATTGTTATTACTAAAGTAGTTCTTTTTTTTTTTTTTTTTTTTTTTTTTTTAAGCTAAAGTGGAAAAAACATTTTTATCATAAATAACTTATTCACTTTATAAACGAAACTTAATAAAATTAAAATATTCCCCACTTCACACCGCATAAATTAAACTTTTCACTGCAATCCGCTTGATGACGTCATTGCTTTCTTTCAAATTTCTGAACCACAACCGCAAAATAAAAAAAAACAAATTAATGAAAACAAAAACAAACAAAAAGAAAAAAACCTAAATTACCACCACCTTATTATATCATTCAAAACACCTGATAGTTTTTAATTTATTATGAAGTTCACTTAAATGACTTTGCGCTTAACAAAATAATTACTGTATTTTAAAAATATTTGGATGTGAATTTTCCAGGGTAGCTTCTACATGATAACTTTTCATTTTTATACAATATAATGTAGTTATTTAAAATGTCTAAACATTTACTTCATTTTCTGTTGACATTATCATTTCTAAGTTTCATTAAATGACACTACCCATAATCTATCCATACCAAGATCTAAATTTCATTTAATGAAAGAGAAGTTATTTATATTTAAGAAATATTAGTGGCCCCAGTATGCATTAAATAATAATTTTGGGGAATGTATTTTATGTAGTCTGTGATGACATTATTACTTATGTGAGGCCACCAGCCTCATCAAATATCAGGGATGGATTAATTTTTTTATTCACCAAACAATTGACACCTTCTGTCGTTTGCAGTGCCAAACCTTTATTTATTTTAATATACCCAACACAAACTAAATCTAATAGCAAATACTCCAAGTAAAATATCTATTTGTCAATTAGGTCACCTTTTATTTCTTTATCTGCCAATACATAGGTAGATTTTAAATTTTCAACAAGCTTTGAAAGACCAGGAACATGACATGAACCCTTATAGGGTTCAATTATTATATATTGTTCTGACCGTTAATTACAATTTTAAAGTTAAATCATTAGTTCCCATTTTATTTTCACATTGAGACCCTACAAAAGGAGTTACTGACACAGTATTTGTTTCAGTTAAAATAGGGATTTCTAAACTTTTTTAATAAATTTTTGTTTCATAAAGTTCTTGGGGAGCAAGTGTCTATATATGCTCTTACTGGGAAAGGAACTTTATTAGTTTTTAAAATCGCTCATGTAGGCCCCAACAAAAGTGAGGTATTACTCTGTAAATCATTTAACAGCATATTACCACTTTGCTTAACTTTCTTCTCTTCCTTTTTTTTACATTTTTAAATTTATTTTTAGGATTATTATTACATGGTCTTCCTTATTACAATTTTTACAGGGAAATTTCAACTAGTTATTAGTAAAAATGCTTTGGTATCATGTTTACCCGTACAACGAGTACACAAGTTTAATTGACTGCATCTTTAACACCCAGGCAGTTTATGGGTTTTTATAAACTCACAAGCTTAGAGGGATGTTCCTCGGAACAAAATTTACACTTAAATGTATAGGATACATCTGTTTTAAAAATATGTTTGATAGCTTGATTTACTCTATTTCCTGTTGTCAATTATAATTTTCTCGTCTTAGGGGCATTATTAAACTTTTTATTTTTGTTATTTTACTTTTTTGTGGTCTGTTTTATTAGCCTTAAAACTAGAAATTATATAAAGTCAAAATCGTAGGAAAATTATCTCTTATTTCCTGTAAAGTAGGGAGGGTAAGTTTTATTAAGTTTTTGT
Organism: Trachelipus rathkii; assembly: GCA_015478945.1. Classification (NCBI taxonomy): domain Eukaryota; kingdom Metazoa; phylum Arthropoda; class Malacostraca; order Isopoda; family Trachelipodidae; genus Trachelipus; species Trachelipus rathkii. Next base: position 26,998 of record JABUQX010005464.1, on the reverse strand, counting down.
TGGAATAATTCCCATACTACTTTGGGGAGTTTTTCTAATATTAAAGGACAAATTATCCAAGATGACTTTCCTGTTGTCATTATATTTTCGAATCAGACTTGATAAACATTCTACTTCACTATAAAAATTGAAAATATCATCATATGAATCCTTACAATATTTTATTTTAATTATATATAAAATTTAATAGCAAGATCATGATTCCTCCTCTGTCGAATCAAAATGTTTCAAACCTGAAAAAAAAACATTTATTATTAAAAAATGCTGTTGAGAGGATAGCATATTGCGATACCTCGCCACACAAGTATACACAGGTGTGGCTCCCATTTGCAATACTTGAAAACCAAAATTTATTTTAAAGTTAAAATTTATCCAACTACTTAATACCGTTTTGACCAAAGTATTACTTTTTAACAAGAAACAGCATAAAGATAATTACTGCCAATTATTAGAATTGTCTATAAAATTCCTCAATGGTAATCCTCCAAAAGGATTCTTATTTTTCGTTCTTGAATATGTGAGTAACGCTTTTTATGCCTTTAAAATATATTTATTCCTAGACCAATTTAAACTGAACAAAAAACGAGAAAAATTAAATCACACGCAAATGCAGTTTTTTTTATCCATATTTAATTACAAACTTTACTAAGATTGATCGAGTATAAGACAAGTAATCCAGAATTATTAGATCTGTAGTGAAAAAATTTGCTAACCATTTATAGTATTTTTCACCAGAAAATAAGAGATTTTCGTTCTTTGATGATTAAGTTCTGACAAAGAACGAAAAAGAAAAGCAGAAAAGCAATACATTCTGCAAATTGTTAGTGAATTGTTATATAATATATATATATAATAATATATAAGTACCTAACTACTGTATCTATAGATATATTAATAATATAAGCTATATATAACTATATATATAATATAATATATATATATATAAGGTAAACCTGAACATTTCGTCTGACCTTTGATATTCGATATATCGAGTCTTGGATATATCATAAATTCTAATATATATATATATATATATATAGTATATATATATATATATACCCTAATAACTATATATACTATATATATAATTATATATATAAATATATACTAATATAATATATATTATATTATACTACATTATAGCAGACTATAGAAAGATACCGTCATATAACTAGATAACTACAAATCTACACAAAACAAATGACCATTTTGTAATCAGCGAAGAATTTTAGTTGGAAAATGGAAAAAAAAAAAAAAAATAGAAAAGCTTAAAATAAGATTTTCGTATTTTTACTAATGTAAGTTAATACAGTACTTGCTGAACGATAAGAATTCAAATTTCCGTGTCTGCAACTAACTGATGGCGAAAAAGGTTGAAATAACGTTTTTTTTCCCCACGTTAAAAGTTAGTATTATATTAATGTGCCAACAATTTTTTTTTTTTTACATGTCTCGTTGCGCGATCAAAAATATTTGGTAATTTTTGCATAATTTATTTTTAAAGCTAAAACAAATACCCTAGCATGAAACCGCAAAAGATGGAAGTGCCGGGGTCTGTTGGCTTACTGGTGGACGACGGGCCTCTATCCCCCAACAGCTCCGGTCCCCTAAAAAATGGAAATTCTTCAAAGCATAAAATTTCACTGATTCCAAAAATGTCATTGTTTACGTTACACGTAGATTTTCTAGTTACATGACTTAAATCTTCCTATAGTCTTCATATAATATATATAATATACATATATATCATATATTATATAATATATTACTAATATAATATATATATAATATATACTATATTACTGATAAAATATAACTAATCATATATATATATATATATATAGTACAATCTGTGTCTACCTAACAAAACTTATCATAACCAGACTTAGAAGGCCCCAACTAGGCCCTAACCTAATCGATTATGAAACCCCCAACTAGGCCCTAAACCTCAATAATATGAAAAGGCCACAAACTAGCCCTAACTTAATGAATATTTCTCCCTGGTAGAAGCTAAGGCAAATTATATATCATAGTAATATATATATATATATATATTATGTAGACCGATTTGTCCTTCTTAGAAGTATAGCTAGAAAATACCCATTTTTACCGAATAACTATATATATTCACGGATTAATTCACGTTTTAGAATTACAATAAAAATTTGAATTTGTCCGAATTTTCGTTATACAAACAGTTTGATGAGTTTTTCGCAAACTTTGCTGTAAAATCAATGAAAATACTGTAAGAAGACTGGTAAAGTCGAATCATCATCACAAATATAAAAAAAAAATCATATAAATGCATATTTAAAATCCACTTAATAAATCTTTAAAAAAATTTAACTTTCCACAAGAATAACTCCGTCACTCGGCGGCTTCTGAACAACAGCTGTTTAATATTGTTTAAATAATTATATGTATTCATGACTCGATATATCGATACATATCATATATCCCCCCTCGTCCCACGGAGCGAGAGACCCGACTCTTGCATCTTTGCAGTTACCCTGGATTCTTTAGTTAAAAAACAAAACATTTTCCATTTCTTTTGGCTTTCGTGTCTTCTTAAATATGCTATATTTTTCTGTACCTAGCTTATTTCGAACATAAATCCAAACCTAAGCAAGAAACAAAAAATTTTCTTTCACATTCCAAAATAAATTGCATACAAAAATCCATATACTTATCAGTTTCTCTTCTACCATATCTTAGTTTTCGAGATGAAGTACGAATCCTCATTCTATTTCACTATGAAAAGAATTTGAAATTTGAATATGAAAATTAAAGGTCATATAAACATACTATACTAGACAAACAATATATACAACTATATATATATATATAAATATATATAAACTATAGCGATATTTATAACATAAAATGATTTGAAAATTCACTGATATATCTAAATAATTCATTATGATATACAATATATAATTATATACATATAAATATATAATAAATATATATATTAAAATATATACTAAATCATAATACAAATATATAACTATATATAAATATATATAAATATATATAAATATACTATATATATATATATAAATATATATAAATCATATATAAATAATATACAATAATATAAATATATCATAAATATATATAACATATATAACATATATAAAATAATATATAAAATATATATAAATATATATAAACATACTAATAATGTATATAAATATAATAAATATATATAAATATATATATATATATATATATTAATATTATATATATATATTAATATTATATATTATATATTATATATTATATTATTTATATATATATATAATATCATATATATATATAATATATATATTATACATATATAATATATATATATATTAAATATATAATATAATATTATAGAATTACTATATATATATATATATATATAACTATAACATATATATATATATATAATATAAATAAAATATATATATATAATATATATATTATATATATATATATATAATATTATAATATATAATACATCATATAATATATATATAATATAAATATATATAATATATAATATAATATAGATAATATTATAATATTATATATTATATATATATATATCAATATACTATAATATATTATACAATATATATATAATATATATAATATACTATATATATTACCAGTTTGACTATATATAATAATATATATATAATATAATAGATATATATAATATTTATATTTATATAATATATACTACTATAATATCATATATATATATAATAATAATATATATATATATATATATTATATACTATACTATATAACTATATAAAAATAATATATATATATATATATAGATATATATATATATTATATATAATATATAATATATAATATATATATATATATATATAATCTCATATATATATCATATATATATATATTATAATATTATATAATACATATATATATAATCATATTATATATAATTATAAAATATATAATATATATACTAAAATAATATACTAATATACTAATTAATAATAGTAAATATAATACTATATATATATATATATATATTCATAATAATATTAATATAATATATATAGTAATATTATATTATAATCAATATATATATATAATTCATATATATCTAAACTATATATACTATATATACTATATATATACCTATTATAACTAATATATATATATAATATAATATATATATAACTACAATATATATATATAATAATATAATATATATACTATACTAAATATACTAATTATATATATATATACTATATACTATAATAATAAGATATATATATATATATATATATATATATCATATAATAATATATATATAGTATTATAATATATATATATAAATATGATACCTATATACTATATATTATATATATATATTATATACTATATATTTATAGACTATATAATATATATAACTACTACTATATATATATATCTATTAATATATATATCATTATATACTATATATATACCTATATATATATATATACTTACTATTTAATAAATTATAAAAATAATAAATAATTATATATAGATATATATATATAATATATATATATAATTATATATATATATATATGATAGTATATATATAATAATATATTATATTATATATATATAATACTATATATATAACTAATTATATATAAATTTAAAGATTGAAAATATATAATACTAATATATTATATATAATACTACTATTATATCATAACTATATATATATATACTAACATATATATATTATATAACTAATATATATATAAGTACATATATATATAATAAATATATATATATATATAATATAATATACTATATACTATAAAGAATTATATATCACCACATGCAAAATATATCTCAATAAATTGCTAAATTATATATAATATAGTATAATATAACTACTAATATATAAGTGATGCACCTAATCCAGGACGTGAATTCTTGAACTCGGCCAAATTTTGTGAAGTCATTGACCTGGTTCAACAATAAGTAACATAATGTATTGAACTTTAACAACTTTTTTTATCACAGTATAAGCTTTGAGTACAAGACATACCATGATTTAACTCGACCGGAACGAGAACAAAATGCATGAGCAAATTTGACTGGTGCAAACAACTCTTAATTGGTACACATGTAGATAGGTATATATAATAAATGGAGATTGAATTAAAAAAAAAATAAGGATTCAGAAAAGATTCAAGTAAGAATATTTTCCAAATAAAATGAATAAGCATTTATTAAAACATTTATTGTAGTACAACTTTAATGACTAGTAAGAATATATTTTAAAGTAACGTCTTATAGAACAAATATGTCATGTGATAGCAATATCCTCTGAAAGATTGAATTATCTCCGGAACTTGTCCTTTAAAAGGATGTTAACCGTATATATCGAACGAGCCGATAGTAATCATATTTTTTCCGAATTATTCCTCATTGCCTATTATAGCGTTAGGAGCCAAACACTAGTTTTTTTTTTTTTAACTAAAGAATACCAAGATAAAATCGACAAATCGATCGGAAAAGACTGCTAGGCGTCTTCCTCCGGCACCTCAGGGGGGACTTTCAGTCCCCCCTCTGTCCCACCGTCGGCTATGAGCCCCTTAAAAAATAAAATAAAATAAAAATTAAAACAAAATTAACATATAAAAATTGACATGATAAAGTAAAGCAACATGTGGCAACTCTTCTGCTCCTTCTATTGCAGTTTTAGTTAACACGTGGCATTGCAATAGTGTTCGGCGATTTTTCGATATCTGTCTTTTTATGTAACATCCTTTTAAAGGAGTAGCGCCTTACCTCCAATAAGGACAAACAAGTCTTAAGTCTAGGGAATTTAATTTGTCCTCGTCTACCATCATCATACATATTAAACTAATCTTAAATCAGGGATTAAGCTTGACAACTGACAAAAAAACATCCACGCTCATTCGAACTGTCTTAAAGCTATGAAAAATATAATACCGAGAAACAGGGATTTAGACATTTTATGCAGAAAACGTTTAAAACCCATTTGTGCGAGTGCATTTATTTAAGTGCCATTTTATCTATTTATTTATTCATTTTTTAAAAGGGTTTTAATAATTAATGATTGGCATTCCAGAATTTTAAAGATGAGTATTTCGTTTTAATCTTTAATTATTTTTAACCTTTTAGTTTACGTTATCTGGTTGCAGTTAGTTTTTAAGGATAAATTTATACATTTTAGTATTATAGTATTACAATACATTTTTTGGACCTTAGGTACTTCGTGCAGTCATTTCACTTTTTCTACGAATTAAACATATTCGGACGAGTTGTTTACCAGAAATAAAATGTAAAAAATTCTGTGTAATGTTATAACGTGTCTTAATAGATATATATATTATAATATCAATAATATATACTACTAATTATATATATAATATATATATATATCAATATATATATATAACATAGATATATATTATATCATATACTATCAATATATATATTCTACTAACTAATATCACTATATATTCCATACTATATATATATATATATATATCTTATATTAATATAATATATATATATAATTATATATATATATATAAATCTAATATATAAGAATAGAAAAATAACTAACAGACAAACAAGTGTAAGTACCTATTTCAGCTACATATATACTACATATATATATATACTCATAACTACAATAAATATAACTTAATACATATATATAAATATTTATAATCTAACTAATATATATATATAATTATATATATATATATATATATTATATATAACTACTTATACTATATTACTATACTATAAATGGATGAAAATGGATGAAATGCTCAATATAATATAATATACTATTATATATATAATATATATATATATATATATATATTATATATATAATATATAATATATATATATATATATATAATATAGATAAATAAATATGATATTATAATTTTTATATATATTTTTATTTTCATCGGGTAGCGGCCTTCCCTCTATATCATCCCCCACGTCTCCTGCTTCGCAGGAGCCCCTCCTTCGCTACGAGGGTCCGAGGTAGGATGTTTTCTAAGAATAAAAATACTCCCATAAATTATAACAATAAGATTGAAATAAACGAAGAATAAAAAATAAAAAACTAGGAAAAAACAATATGAAATTAAACAATGATAATAATAACTACATAATAATAAAATAAAAACTTAAAATAAAAAATCAAACAATAAAAACTATTTATCTATAATAATAAATAATAATAATAATAATAAAAAATAACTAACAACAATATATAAATATAATAAAATTAATAATAATAATAATAATAATTAATAATAGAATAATAATCAATATAATAATAATAATAATAATAATCAATAAAAAGTTTTACTTTAAACTGTTAAATTCTAAATATTTCTTATGATTTTCATTAATTTTCTTAAACTTTTCTTAAAATAGTTTGCAAAAGAAAGTAAGAGGCATATCTCTATATTTATTAGTCTTTGCCGTTTCGTCCGTCAAACCTCGGCACCTCGAGTTTGATCTAACATTGAATGAATTATAAATACAAGATTAAAAAATTACAAATTACAAATTAGATTAAGATTAATATATCTTGAGTATATTAATTTAAGTGACAATACGTTCAAACTTAACTATAAGTCTGGTTTAGATGTTATGTATAGGCCTCAGCTATTTCATTTTAGCTCGCATGCAGCGAGCAGAAAAATTGAAATGCACTTGAGATATCAGTATAGTTGTATTGTTATCTCATGGATAATGTTCGTATATTTACTAGTTTAATAAGCGTGCTGCTATGCCCCTATCTGCTAATCTATTAGCGTTAACCAATATACGTCACTACAGTCAGACTACGACATGCGCAATTGGTACACGAGATAAGTCATTAACTGAAAAAGGTATCCTTCAGTAGAAGCAGGAAGAAAATTTTCCTGTTTTTGTGGTATAGTTTACAACTGTAGATTTGCTGCTTACTTGTTAGATTTAATGTGTACTTGTAAATAATGTCCCGAGTCTGACTGTACGTCAACGTATAATCCGTTCCATTTTTATATAACATATAGATTAGTTGGTTATTTTTTTAACATTACGTTTGCACCTTTTTTCTTTAGAGTTTAGCACTAGACTTATTTTCTTTAATTTTCTTTCTCTAATTTCTTAAATTTTGTGCAACAAATTTATAATTTATTATTTTTCCCACCACTCACAGGTCTGATTCGATTAAGCATATTTTTTAAATTTATACTTATTATTTTAACCAGTCTGTGAGTGTGTCTTTGTTGCTGAGTTTTTGAAGCGAGTGCGTGTCGCCATTCGCAGAATATGAGATGGGCGTAATAGTAATTTTCTATGACGGCCACAGCCTTTTCCGCAAGGAGCATCCATGCAAGTAAAACTAAAAAATGTACTAACACAACAGGAAAAACAATAACAACATGAACAATAAAACCAATTTCATCGATTCAAAACTTCCAAAAAAAAACAACTTATCTCATTGCTAATATTTAGTTAATAAACCTTCACACCTACATAGCCTCATACAATCCTCTAGTGGCAGCGTACGTTGCGCAATTGGCTCTCTCTACATCCCTGCGATACACACACGCAGAACCAGAGGTAACCAAAATTTATTTCAATTTACCTATCTGAGAAAATCCTCAATTATTTCTTTATCATACCTTTTAGGGCGTTCGAGCTGACGAGGACAGAGCCGACCGACCAAACCCGTACTCATCCATCGTTCATGTTTCGTGGATACTAATCATGGCTAGTCAAACCTAAAAAATTATTCAACTCTGGCTCACCTTTGCGCTGCTCACTCATACAATGTTATTGTACTGCCAAACAACTGTCAAACATACAATGATTTTGCATCTGACGTATACAATTCAACTACTTTAAATTACAGCCAAAAGACGCTCCATCTCAGAGCTATAAACAATGTTATTTATCTATTCCAATCGCTAGCTTCCACCCACACACTCAGCTCTTTGAGTTAACTGCACTCGAATGCTTTCGGCCACAGCTGACCCTATTGACTTTCGCCAAATGTTCGACGGAAATACGTGCTAATTCAGAATCTGTTGAACATCACCTCACTACCTCTTCCAAACATTTTAAAATGTTGAACCCAGCTAATAGGATATCCTCTTAACTCAACCTAACAATCTAACTGTAGCAATATTACAATTCCAAGTGAATCTGATAACGGTCCTAAGCCATAAAATAAATAAAACCGTTATTAACACGTATTCGAAATCATGAATCTCGTAACTTCGAACTCATCTTTAATAGCTAACCAACAGTATTCCTCCTACACCTCCTACCCAATACTTACTTTGTTTGACCGCGTTTTTTCTATCTAATGAACAGATTTCCGGTCTTTGAATATCTCACTAACTTCTCACGAGGGACAATGTTATGTCTCCTTTCCAAATTTCCAAGTCTATTTAGAGACTTCAAATTTCAACTAAACACATGAGCGTGAGGGCCTCCTCTCATACTCATACAGGTCGGAAGGGCCAAACCATTCAGGTTCCTCAACATCTTGAACAGTGACTTAACGGACACCTACACACACATCCCTGACAGTCCTAACCAATTCTTGATTTCACTTGACTTATGTTTCACTACAGCACCTTCTTGTTACAAATTCCCAATTTTCCCTCTTGTTGGTAACTCTGACCAACAATCCTTATAGCTCATAAGTTTAACATTTTATCTCCAGCAGCTCTACCCTGCCGTAATTTTAAGTTAAGTTGTTTCCTAAATACATTATCAATTATAAATCCTGCAAATCCATTCTTTAAACATAGCGTCCTTAGGAAGTCAATCATTCGAGAGATTAATATATATGGATGGGATCTTGTATGCTCTATCAAAAAGTTTTAAATTAAATTAATTTTATAAACATGAGGGATGAAATAACTAAATATAGTAGTTAATTCTGTGAATGTTAGCTTACCTGTTTGAAATTTGTTGTTTCCCTATATTAATAATACATTATTACATATATTATTACATTATATTATTACATTATTACATTATATTATACATATATTATTACATTATATTATTACATATATTATTACATTATAATATATTATTGGGTAGTGATCAAAAACTGATCTTTTGCCTATACTACTATATATATATAATATTATATATATATAATATATATATATATATATATATCATATTATATAACTAACTATATATATATAATATTATAATATATACTAATACTTATATAATAATATATATATAGATCATATTATCATCTCAATATATATATATCATAATACTTTATACTCATATCATACGTATACGTACTATATAATTACTATAACTATATACTATACTAATAATAGACTTACTTATATATATAACTATACTACGTTTCAATAAAGCTAATACCCATATATATAATTACTATACTACTATATTAGTTACTGATATATATATAATAATATAATATAATATATATATATAAAAGATAATACTGAAGCTCTTATTACATATTTTAATAAATATAATACATACCTATATATTACTATAAAATATAATATAGTATAATATAATACTAACTATATATATATAAATTATATATAGTATAATATACTATATATTAGTATAATCGATTTCCATAAAGCTTGAACTATATATCAATACAATCAGGATAAGTTTATTCCCCAGAAACACTAGCCACTTGCCCAGCCTAACTAGTTAGATTCCCTATTCGAATACATTATTCATTAGACTATACTATACAACTCCATAATCATATAAATGGTTGCGCTAAATTTTAAAGAAACATTATTTTCTTAGTTAAATTCCATAAATGCATTTAACATAAGCTTTCATAAAATAAAGTAATCTAATTAATTATCTTGGATAATTATATACTACAGTACTATTCGATCCTCATTACAGAGGAACTCGATAACAGCTCAAACTCATCGCACGCCAAGTCTTACTCTTAGTAACACCCCTGGTGTGCCAAAAAAAAAAAAAGAAAAAAAAAAAAAAAAAAGAGCCCTGACACCATTCTGCTAAGACTTTCTACTGAATATGAATACTGACCCCCGTTCCCATCGCCTACTGTTTTCGCGGGAGGCCCCACCATATCTCTTTACACCCTCCTTTGATAATTTTGAGCGGATGAAAGGATCTTTTATTACATTTACCTCTGAGGCTTAGAGCAGTGAAAGTTCTGAAACAAGAAACATTTGTAAGCAAGATAAGATTTTTGGCGGGAATCTTGCCCCCTAAATTGAAAAAAAAAATCATCTTAAACGATGACTCAATTTTCCATTTTTTTCGACAAAACTATTTTACCCAACTTTCTCTACATTATTCAGACTTCCACGTAACCTCTCCTCATCCTCCCCCCAACACACCCCAAATACTAAAAATATAAAGCAACAACTATATGCCAAACCAATAATAAAAAAATATATAAGCACACATCAGTTGACTCAATACCACGACGGCGCTCTCACTACTTTCGCGCGCATAGGTTTGCTACAAAGAATTCTTCTCAGACCCTTACACCATTCCTTCCCGAATTGCTTCACTGAAAATGAACCTCTGAAAAAAATGAACCTTACGCTTTCTCCCACTCCACCCACCCGTTTCTTTGGGACGCCATCTATTTTCTATCACTTTCGATTAATTTTATGGTCAATGAATTATTTGGAGGGTGCAACAGATTTTCTACGTTAAAAGTAATAAATTAAAAGTAAAATGAAAAGCGATACTAAATAATATCTTACCTTTTCACATATTATTATTACTTTTATAATACTCTTCTAACCTACGATCTTTGTCACCCCTCCAAAATCATAACCTCCATGGCCATAAACTTATCCTAATAAGTTGATAAAAATAGGGGGCCTCCCCCGAAAACGGTGGATGATGTGGAAAACGAGACTTTCATTTCGGCATTCAGGTCATTCTTACATAACAGACATCAGCAGAATGGAGTCAGGTCATAAAATCTAGAAGGTCTAACCCTAACTATTTATTAACGGATTTGCAAACAGCTTATTCTGCACTAGGATTTAATTAGAATGCTCAATGGCAGGGTCTAGTGACTATATGTGTGGTGTAGCTTTGAATTGAAATCAAAAGTATGTATGACATAGTAAAGCGTGTTGTAAAAATAATGCTAGCTCAAGCGTTGAGTTTAAAACTTAATAGAGAGTGAAGCAGGCATAGTTTACCTGTAAATGATAGTCAGAATGCCTCATTGATTGAATAAGAGCGTATAGAATCAAGCTACAAATTGCTCATGACAATCTGGGTCTTGTAGGTATGACGGAAATTGATAAAATAAGGAATAAACGTATTAGAAGTTGTGTGAGGTGTGAAGAAAGGGGTAATAAGAGAATAAATGAAAGTACGTTAGAGATGGTTTGTCATGTGAGAGGATGTATGATAGTGGTTGCTTAAGTGATGAATAGTGCTGAGTGTATTGGGGAATCGAATCGGCGGAGCCCGAAGAAAAACTGGATTGATCAGGTAAAAGAATGCCAGGATGAGAGAAATGTGAGTTGTAGAGCAAACAAGAAACGTACATGAATGAGTGAATGCGGGTTGTGCAGAAGATGTTTGGACCCACCTGGGCCAAGAGCATAACCCTAACAATTGGACGAGATTCCATATGAGGTCCCCATCGCCGTCCCGTAAGCTCTTGGTGGACGTTTCTGACTGCCGACCAGTTCTCACTAAAGGTATCAAAGCGCGCTAGGCTATTGCTTTCTTCGACTTGCGTCATTCTTCTACTACTTTCTGCTACGGTGTATGATGTGCGCAACCTACCCCAAGTCTTGGAGAAAAAGAGGAAGATGAAATATAACTCATAGATATATAGTTATATAATATATATACTAATATATAACCACACTCACACATTTATCAACATCTATACTATATATATTTATATTAGTATATATATATAATATATATATATAGCATATATATATATAATACGTAAAATTATTAAAAAATAAAATTTAAGATTTTCTTCACGCTTGTCATGCACCCGCTGGTATTTCGAGACGCACCCTAGTTTGAAAACCACTGCAGTGTAGATACTTAGGTTCCTCAACATATAAACGAAGTCTTATACGAGGGGCTATCAAAACGACACACTACTCAATACCTACCTGTGCAGTGGAAGAATACGAAAAGAACTTCAACTACAACTTGTAAAGTGGAGGAGAAAAGAAATAACTCTCAACACTCTTGCCACTTCATAATTGGAGACCCAAAAAGTCGAACACCCTCTCCAGCAGTAGTTCCACCACCAGCTAAAGACGCCAGAAGAAGAACACCCCTTTCTGAGGAAGAAAAAGATGCCTTCTGTCGACCAAGAGACGCAGTGGCCCCCAGCCAAAGAAGGTGAGACCATCGCCGGGATCAAGGTTAAACCTTCCGTGTTTTATGATACTTCCGTTCTAACCAGGTTCAGAATCTTAGAGTCACAGTTTCACCTTGGAAAAATTACTTTAGAAAAGACGAAGTACTTCCACGCTCTCTCTCAGCTCCCAACAGATGTCATGGATCGTATCTCCTCTGCAGATCTCGATGCTCAAGCGTACGCTCCGCTGAAGACAGCAGTAATTACCATCTACGAGAAGAGCAAGACTGAATTATTCAACGAATTAATATCTAAACAAGCTTATAGTGATAAGCCTTCCTTTCATCTGCGAGAAATGCTTCGTTATGGTACCAAATTAAAAATTGGAGAAGACATCATCCAAATTCAGTTTTTGAAAACTCATCCAACCAACATTCGACCAGCTGTAGCTGCGCAAACAGCACTTAGCCTTGAGCAAATTGGAGAACTAGCTAAATATATAGTTGTTTTGGTATCGTCCGCTCCTGTTAATGGCAGTGTCCACAGCAGCGACTACACAAGCACTACTTCAGCAGCAGCAGCAGCAGCATCAGCAACAACAACAACAGCAGCACCATCATCTACAGGAATACCTCCATGACTTCTTCTATATAGCCAGAACCAAAGACCCCAGGTCCGGAAAGCTCACATCTACTTTGCCCAACAGGTAAGGACATGCAGGCCATTGTGTAAGTGGCTGGATAAATCTAACGTTCAGGTGCAGACCTCGTCTCGTCCCTCTTCTAGAGCTCCTTCTCCTGCCCAAATGGAAAACTAGAAGAGAGAACTGATTGCTGAGCTATAATCAGTTCGCAACTAACTATCAACATCACAATATTCGGCGCAAAGATACTTTCTTCTTACTAGGATCATATTATTACCAGGATGAGCCTATCTCATTAGTCTTTCAATGGTAACACACACATATATCTCCTATTATTGCAATATCTAAATATGTTCAATTTGATTCACGTTATTCAGTGGCAATAGTACGTTCATCAATAAGAGTCATATGAGTTGAAATTTAATTCAGATCATATTATATTATTATTACGATCAAAATTGAAGCTATCGTTCGGTGTAATTTTTAAATATGATGAGTATCTTTAAGTATCTTAGTAGTAACGCCTTGAGTAATGTGCTCCAAATTAATACTTGCGCCGGGTAACGCTTCCCCGGATTTTCATTTACTACTCTACCAGATTAATTGTGCGTTCATTTACGTATGTTGGAAAATAACCTTATTGAATGCAAAAACAACAAATATTTACGAATCATCTACTTATATTAGCATATTCATTTAAGGTCCTTCCGCAGAAAGATTCCTTTCTTACAATCAACGCTAAAACCTTGAGAAATCTCACATCTCATATTTGGCTTTCTAAGGTAGTTTTCACTTATTGTATTAAATCTATTATTATTATTTCATAATCAACACAATTTTGACGTATCTTAATAAAAATATTTATTTAATCCACCAGAGACTTTGTTTTATTACATAGAAACAGGTGATTCTCTTCCAGTGTTTGCAAGACCTCATGCGCGCTCTCATTCAGAAGATTAACTTAAAAGAGCAAAAAGAGCAGATATAATTCGATTACATTTCTATCTCCACTATTTGAATAGTAAATGTGAATCATCTAGATCATTCTTTCACAAGCCTTCTTATTATAGTGACTTTTACTCCAGTCTACTCTATACTTGGTTAGCCTTATTATTAAATAATATTCCTTATTTTACTAATTGAAATCAGAATTTTTTTATTGTCCACTTAATGTAATGGCTTTTATTTTAATAGTGATAAATATAGCTAATAATCAATTCATGGTGCAGAAATTTTCTACATTTTAATTCGTACTAATAGAATAGAAAATTTTATTACGTCATGATGAGGCTATTAGCCTACCTTCATAACCTAATCCAACTATAAAGTAATCCGTGAGGAGTGTAAATTATAATTAAAATATATAATTGGCATGAAATAAATATTATTAAATCTATAAAAATATTTATAATAATAAAGAATATGGCAGATCGTTTTGAACATTTTACATAAGTTTCATGAAATTCGAAAGGTTTCTTTGAAATCTGTAGGTGGCTTTCTCGGATTAATAAGGGGGATATATATTATATATAATATATAATTAATTATATTATTATATTTATTATATATTATAATAATTATATTATTTATTATTATATTATTTATTATATTATTAAATTATATATAATTATATTAATATAATTAATTTATATATTAATATTATATATTATATAATTATTATAATATATATAATATTATATTTATATAATTTTAATATTAATATATATATTTAATTATTTATATCATATATATTAATTATCAGTAAAGATATAATTTAACACCTATACTATATAAAAAAATTTTCTAGTATATATATATAATATATATATATATATATATATATATATATATATATATATATATATATATATATATATATATCCCCTTATTAATCCGAAAGCCACCTACAGATTTCAAAGAAACCTTTCGAAAAATTTCATGCAAACTCTTAACTGTAAAATGTTTATGAGAATTAGTTATTATAATTTATATTTCTCTATTATTATTTTCTAATCATAAGTCCTAAAGTTACTTTACTAACTAGTAATCCTTAATTATAATATATAAATGAGGGAGACCAATAAATGATCTATTATAGAAAAGTAAGTATTTTATATATTATTAATAATTATATATTATATATTATATAATAATATATATATATATATTAATATATATATATATATATAAATATATAAATATATATACTTATATATATATAGTATAAATATTCTCATCCTTTTATTTGTCTAGCATCAGGGTATGCTAGGTAAGCGCCGCTTACCCTAATGCAACTAACTTAAAATATACACATATATATTTTTTAAATATATTTTATATATATATAAGATAATTATTTTAAGTTTTATATTTATATAAGGTTTAATAGATTAACAAATTTCAATATTTCATTTTCACAACTTGATATTATTAACATTTGAAAAAATTACTTACCAAATCTTTAATTCAACGTAATTTTATTATAAAAATGTAGTTAGGATTTGAATTTATTCAAATATATCCACGAGTTTATTCTTTGTTGAATCCGAAGATAAATAAGATAGAAGCTTAAATGATAACAGTACGAGCCTCCTTGAAATAGTTCAGTAAAGTGGACGGGAATTTTACTCAGTCAACTATAGCATTGCGCGAAAACGCGCGCGAGACTCGATTTTTGTTCGCGCAGAATTCACTTTTAATTTAGATATATGAAATGATGATTATATGAATAGTCAAAGGGGTAACTTGTGTAAAGACCTAGAGCTCCGTTGATCTCAGCAAAGAATTATATGTTTGGTAGTAGGATTGTTTATTATATATTAGTTAGTACATTCAATTAGTATTATTATATGGTTTAGAAAAAGTCCATCTATATTATTATTATTATTAGATGGTTATAATGGTATAATTATTAGATTATGAAATCTGTTATATTTTCATATTAATAAATTGGAGGTTGAACGGCTACTGACATAAAGTCATAAGTAAATATATACCTATAAAAAAATATTATAATTAATATAATTAACTATTATTATTTTGATTTTAATTTCATATTATTAGAATTGATCCAATATATATATATGATTATACTTACTTATATATATTATATATATATAATATATATTATACTTATATATAATATATATAATGTGCTTTCTTTGTGTGCACATATAACTGATTATAATTATTTTATCAGCATAGATATTTTTTTGAACTTCGAAAAGTTATTGCAAAGAGTCTTTTATGTCGGCTCCCTCGTGGCAAAACAAATTGAACTATAATACAAAAAGTGGCCGAACCATCAGCCTCGATATTGCCGAATTCTTAAGCAGTCTCTACACACAAATAAACGGACAGGAAAATGTTCGATATTTCCTAAGCTACGTTATATGAGAAACCAAGTGGGTTTGCAGCAAGGGTTAAATTTAAATATGTATCTATATGCTATATGTTGGTAAAATGTCCATAACTTTGCTCTCAAAGACGAAACAGTTTGGTCATAAATTTTTATTATGAGTGAATCTGAAAAGTCTGCACAATGCCATTACTCAAAATGAAAAAGCACGCTGAATATTTTTATTAATTTAACAATTTTAAAACATTTGGGATCGAACACGATGAGATGGTGCGTAAATATATATAGTATATATATATATATAATACTATCATATCACTATATATATATATATATATATATATTATATATAATATATATACTATTATATATATTAAATGTATGTGGAAACGTACTAAGAAAACAAATGCTAGCAATTCACTAGGGTATTCAGAACTTTTATGAAATTCGTTAGTCCTTGAATATTATATTAAGTAAAGCTTTGTTTTAAGATATATATAAATAATAATATAAGAATACCAATTTGATAATAGTGATATAATAACTTTATATATATATTTATATATATATATATATAATATATCTCAGTATATGATATTGGCTGAAATATAAATTATTTAATAAATATAAATAACTTATTATTTTTTTTGTTTTATTAATAGATATAATATATACTATTATATGCAGTTCGTTTCTATACTTTTGGTGGTTAGCAATTACGAAATAGTGCTAATAAAACAAGAATAAAATTTAACTTATCAAGACATTACAGATAAGTTATTATGTATTTTACTATGATCTTTACAGTATATTTTTAGCTAAAAGAAACCAATTTAAATTTAGTAAAATCTATAGTCAGTATATTATTATATTATAATATTAATGTCCTTTTGAATTTCTTTGTCGTCTTTATAGCTAAGCAAAAGCCTTCATCTTATTAATGAAAGTTATGGACATACCGTATAAAAATAACTAATGTATCGTCCATTTAATAAGTTTAATATTATAATATATAACACTATATATAATATACTATTAAGCTTTCCCTCACCCATAATATAAACGAAAAGGTATAAACTTTTTTTATTTGCAATAGTTATTCCTATATTTTATATATATATATTTTTTAGGGCTTCACACCTAACACCATTATCTATATAGTATATTTATATATATAGAATATATATTATAATATTAGTAAATAAAAGTATTATATATATATCTACCTATATACTCACGAACTTATATCATATAATATATTTGATATGATGTAGCTATATATATATATAGTACCTATATATATATATACCTATAATATATATATATACCCTACTATATATATTATATTTTACAGATATCCCCACCACTTACGGGCAGAGCCCTAATTAGGAGGTGTGTGTGTACTCATTTAACGTCCAGCAGTACGAGCCAAGCCCAGGAAGAAAGCCTTCAAAATTCTCGCCATCCGAACAGTTGCGAACTGGGGACCCCTCCTTGTTTGGCGAGTGCTTCTACCAATGAGCTTGGGTGGGCTTTTTGTATAAATAAAATATTAAAGAAAAAGAATACCTATACACATCAAATAATATTACAACACTACATAAACATAACTACACAACTATATATATATATATATATATATATATATAAGTATATATATAATAATATATGTAGCATTTGTAAGATGAATATAAATAAAATTATATATATATATATATATTATATAACTATATATATATATATATATAGATATCACTATTATTAACACTAATATTAAGTGATCAGAGTCTCAACCATTATTAATTATTATTATTATATTATTATTATTATTATTATTATTTTAATTTAAATTATTATTATTATTATCATTAATTATTATGATTATTATTATATTATTATTATATTAATATTATTATTATTATTATTATTATTATTATTATTATTATTATTATTATTATTATTATTATTACTATTAATAATGTTAATGCTATTATAATTACTATTATTATTATTATTATTATTATTATTATTATTATTATTATTATTTTATTTTTATTATTTTTATTATTATTTTTTTTATTATTATTAATTATATTAATATTACTTGTGAAGTTTCAAAAATAATTTGATGAAAAAATCAAAAATCAATAAAAAAAGAGCACTTACATTGCACATTTGCGCAAATACCAACTATTATCAAAGGATACTAATGAGGGCGGGGCGGGGTGACCTGCCAAAACACTCAAATATCAAAAAAACTTCAAGCATTCGTTCATTTCAATAAATTTCACATTAATGTGTGCTTAAGTTTTTTCAATGTTTTTTAATAAAAAGGATTCTACTACACGAGGATAGTTAAAATTATCAACTTGTACACTTGAACATAAAATTTTAAAACAATTAGCAAATTTCAGCTGTATGGGGGATTTGTGACCGTCGTGTAATGCTCCCATATTTTACTTGGTTTATACCTGTGTTGCATAATTCGGGTTCTTAAGGTGTTAGTTTGTGTATCCCACATAAGAGGAATTAGATCCTATTTCTTTGCAACAATTAAATTGATGCACAAAATAACTTCTGTAATCCTCCGAAACATATGACCAGCGGTACTAAGATATAAGAGGACATAAAGAGTAATTAATGTAAAGCTTCTGTATCACTTCTTTTCTCTGACTTAACATGTTCCTTTACAATTATGTTTTATTTTTCGTCTCTTTCCTCTAGAAAAACAATTTGTCAAAATTTTAATGATTTCTCAGAAAATACAAAAGTTATCTTGCCTTTGCACATGATAAGAATCGAATTTTCTTGTTTGAAGCTTAAAATGTTGTAGTTTATAGTTTCTTTTAATTTAAGCTATTTCTATTTTAATTTGACGGGTAATCCATTATTTCTTAATCCACGTTATTTTGTTATTGCTTATTACCGGCTTTCTTGTATTAAAAGAGGATTACCCACCACGTTTGAAGTTATTTCTACTATATCTCTGTGATTAAGGAGTATTTATAATAATTGAGGATAGTATATTATATTATCTTTATCTGGTAATAATAACTAGAGCCCAACTTGTAAAAAAACCTTTATCCTGTTAACATTTTGAACATTTACTTCTCTTTCAACTCTACCCTCATTTAAAACAAAGTAAGATATCTAGGAATGGGAAATTCTGATACCATTACATTTACTTTTTGTAGTTTATTACTGAATGATAGGAGGTAGTAAGAATACAAAAAACCTTAATTAATAAATGCAATGCTTATTGGCTCTTTAAATAAAAAAAGAACTGCTTATTGTCAAAACTTACAAACAACATTTTAACTTGAAAATAAAAATGCACTTAACATGGAAACGCAAGAATAACTTTTTAATTTAAAATCATTAAATTTGACAAATTTTTCTAGAGAAGAACGAAAATTAAAACATAATTGTAAGAACATGTTAAGACAGGAAAGAGTCCTCTTGCGGCATCCCTAACACCGAGACGAGTGTCCTGCATAATTTAGTACACGTGGTCATTGTTGGGAGGATTACAGAAGTTATGGTTTGTATCATAATTATTAATTGCAAAGAAGTAGGATGTAATTCTCTCTTATGTGGGATACACAACTAACGACCTTAAGAACCCGAATTATGCAACACAGGTATAATAAACCCAGTAAAATATACGAAAAATATGGGAGCATTACACCACGGATCACAAATCCCCTCCTAACAGCTGAAATTGCTAATTGCTTAAATTTTATTTCAAGTTGGTAATCTTTAACTAATCTGCGCATAAGCAGAATCTCTTTCTCATAAAAAACTTAAGCCGGAACATCACATGTGAAATTTAAGAAATGAAATAATCTATGAATGATTGAAAATGTTTTTTGAATATTTAGAGTGTTTGCAGGTAACAGATCTCCTAGTATCATGATAATAGTTGGGTTTGAATTTTTTTTTTTGGGCCCCCCCCCCCCCCCAATATCACGATTTTCTTTTGATTTTTTGATGTGTCAGCGAAATTATTTCTTTAAACTTCACAATTAACTGTTTAAAATAATTTTATCTTTTTATTTATTCCAAAAGTGTATTATTAATTACTATTAATTATCTACTTATTATTATTATTATTATATTAATTATGTTAGTATTATTTTAATTATTTACTCTATTCATTATTATTATTATTATTATTATTAATTATCCTATTATTATTGATTATTAATTATTATTATTAGTAGTAGTACGTAGTAGTAGTTTAGTCATGATCAGTAGAGTGAAGTAGTAGGTGTGATGTTAGTCACAGTAGTGGTAAATAAGTATTATAATTAGTTAGGCTATAGTGTTAAATCTACTAATGGTCGTTTAGCAACAGATACCTACTGTAACTACTGTTATGATTGAAATTGCATGCAATCGTTTTTATTCAATACTCATTATTTGAATTTAATTAGAAATATTCCTGAAGAATAACATTACATGATTTGGTATCACTGTATGGTTAAAACTGACGCTGTAATTTTCGTGGATACTGTTACTAGTAATATAACTTATTTTACTATTATAACCAATTATTAAATATTTTAATTATAAGACCCAATGAATTAATTTTTAATTAAATAATTTATTATGTATTGTGAGCTGTTATACACTGTTATTATTTTATTAATTATTATTATTGATTATTAAATTATCTTATTATATTTATTATCTCTATTATATATAATATTAGTTTTTCTTTTATATTAATTTATTACTATAATATTATCTATTATTATTATTTTGCGAGGACTCATTATTGATGACAAATATTAATTTCGAGGCATTCAAAAAAAGACCAACAAAACCCTGTGTTGGCACCGGTATCTTAAGTTAGTACCCCATTTTTCAAGATACTAGGTTACAGAAATTAATTTCGGATGTGATTATAAATTGATTGATGTATTGAAATTGTAGAGAGTTTATTTTATTTAAAAAATAGCTGGTTTGTTTTTTTGTTTTTTAAAAACATGGGTTTTTTCCAACCTTAGGGGTGGGGGAGGGTTATGGTGTCTGCATTATTGCTTTGAAATTAAAATATTTTTAGTAAAATACAAAGTTTAATATAAAAATTTAAAATAAATAAAAATATCTAAATAAAAAGTTTTAAAATAAAATTTAAAATAAATATTGATAAATAAATAAAGTAAAACTAAAATTGTTCGGTAATGCTAGCTAATTTACATCTGATGTGTAGGGAACTTTGTTAATGTTGGATGTTTATTCATACGTAAGGTATGTTAGGTTTGTTATGATAGGTCATATACTTAGTTGAGGTAGTTATGTTGGCTTTGCTGATAAGTTAAAACTTTGTTTATGTGTTGTTAATTTTCCTGATAATAACATGTTAAGATTTTAAAGTCTCCTCGTAAATATATGTTAAAGTGAAACCATAATTACATGTTTGTAAGTTAGTTGCTGATAAATCAAAATTTTGCTATGTTAGCATTTACTCGTAATTCAGAATGGTAGTTAGGTTACGATATAATAAATCTTTTGTTATGTTTTGTTAAATATTACTATGTTAATGTCAAATTAACATTGATATGTTATAGATATGATTGAAAAGTAGAGTTAGATTAAGTTTTGTTTATAATGTATATATATATATAATATATATATAGATATATATATATATATTATATACATTATATATATCCAAAGTAACAAAAATGTAAGTGCAAATTCTTATCTTACATTCTGAAATTTTGCGACGCAAACGATCGATATATGAAATGTATCAAGAGTTATCTTGAACGGAACCAAACTCATAAAAAGAAAGATATAATAAGACAAACCCCTTTTCAAAATACGCACATTGTACGCAATTTGAACCTAAAGGAATAAAATTTAAAAAAAAACTTTGCTAGGTCAATCACTCCTTGCTTTTTATGTTATAGTATATAAATATCTGGCTAGAAAATTAAATACCAAGTTTGTGTACCTTTCATGAGTTTATCGGTACCACTTACAAGCAGGGCTGCGGAGTCGGAGTCGGAGTCGTGGAGTCGGAGTCGTGGAGTCGTGCAATTTTTCCGGAGTCGGAGTCGGAGTCGAAAACTCTGTGAAGTGGAGTCGGAGTCGGGAGTCGAAGATTGCCCTGTGTAAGTGGGTCGGAGTCGGAGTCGGAGTCGAAAATTTAGAGAACTATTATTATTGTTATTATTATTATTATTATTATTATTATTATTATTATTATTATTATTATTATTATTATTATTATTATTATTATTATTATTATTATTATTATTATTATTATTATTATTATTATTATTATTATTATTAATTATTAATTATATTATTATTATTATTATTATTATTATTATTATTATTATTATTATTATTATTATTATAAAAGTTTTTGATTTTATTTCCAACGTTCTAAATATTTATTTTTGTACATAATTTAATTATTCCTTAAAAATAATCTTTGAAAATAATATGCAGGAGAAGAAGAAGATATATTACATAGATTTCCCGAGCGTTTCGTCTCTATACTAAGTAAAATTGTAGCATCAGAGGATATTTCTTGTAAGCGAATGAGTCTTCAAATTGATATATAATAAGTAAATCAAAAGATATTGAGTCCTGACTGAAAATATAATAAAATTTTAATGATATAATGTCTGGTTCCGTGTTTTGATGTAGAAGGCTCCGCAATTTTTAGAGTTTCTGGACCTCACACGATCCGTATAATATTTGTGAAGGGTTTAGAAATATTACTAATTACTAATATTAATAATGCGCCGTGTTGAAAATGTTCAAAGATTTTGCTGGGACTGTAGAGATGTTGATATGTCCTGTCCGACAATCTATTCTTTGTGTAACCAATATATGTCGACGTACAGTCTACTCAAGGGCATGCCTTTTAAATTGGTACACAACGTGATGCTTGTCGGGCCAAAGCATCTCTTGTGCTAAAGGAAGATGACAGTTGTTTGGACTTATGGAATAGTCTCTGATTTTAATTTTTGAGGTGTCTTTAGTTTGAGGTGAGAATTCAATAATATTACGAAGGCAGCTTTCTCTTCCTGGTTATTGGGGCAAAACTAGCTTCGGATAGGTTATCTTGTAAGAAGGAAGAACTTTATCTGAAAATTTTTCTTGATACATTTGAGATTTTGCCAAAACTAGTTACAGCATAATGGTTTTTATTAAATAATCTTTTGTTTGTATGGCTTATCTGAGCTGAGCATGCACAATATTCGAATATTTGAAAAATTTTATATGGTTTCAATAAAACAATTCTAGAATATTAGGAATAATCAACTTGATATAATAAATTGATGGATGAAAAAGAAAAGTTAATATAAAGATATATTCAAAAAACACTCTTATTCGCGAGTAGCAATTTTCCTCATCAAAAAGTTTCTCATCATGTTTCAAACATTAGGTCATGAGTAATCGCCTTCTGCTAAATAAGACTCTATAATTTGTTCCTAATAGCGATAGGAATGTGTTTCTGTATCGATCGAGGGTGAGATAGGATTCGATTAAACTTTCCAATCCAAACTCAATATGAGTCACGACTCGGGATATAATGTTACATAGGTCACAGGACTGTATGATACACCATAAAGTCCAGAACCACACTGTCAATTACTATCACTTTAGCGACTTTATAGTGAGATCAGCACAATATGCACAGACTGTAGCATAGCATTAAATCACCGTAGGATGTTTATCCGCTTATGATGAATTTTAAGCAATGATCACAAACTCTAAGAGATCTCATCGATGGAACCTGCATTGTGAAGGATTATAGACTTCTGAGTTATGCTGTCGTACCATAAAATAGTGGTGGTGATGTTCAGTCGACGATGATCCTACACTCAAAAAAGAAACGAAGTGGAGGAGAATCTATTGGGACATATCTAAGTCATCTTCTCGAGAAGGCATTATGTCTCGCCTATTTGTCACACAGATTGGACTACTCATATTGAAGTCACCAAGAGGTCAGGTCCAAAGTGCGATGAGTTTCTCATACGGCACTACGGCACATTGTGCGTCTAATTGTATCATATACTATCCGCTATATTTTCCTTTAAATTAAAACGGTGTTTTGAGGACAACCAAATTAATAATAAAGGTTCTCATATGTGTGTATCTGAAATATTATTCTGGTGGGGTAGGGATTATTGAGTGATACAACTTCGTTAATTATTATGATCAATCGTAATCAAGAACCGGTTACATTTTATGAACAACCAGATTTTACATCAAGTGAGGCGAATATATTAGTGCTTTCAAGTTTTTAACGTTTTGATAATTTAATTTTCATTAATTTTATAACTATGAAAGAGTTATTAAGATATGGTCGGATAATGGCCTGTTCAGCAATATTTGGCCATTTCGCTTAACGTAGTAACCGATCCACTGTCAACATAAGATATTACAGCGGTCTCGAGAGAAGGTGTCAAGTGCCTGAGGTGTTTTCTTTGTTGTAAAAATCCCTAGGCAAATCCATATATAATAAATAAAAAATATTAGAGTCCTTTCGTATAAAAGATATATTTCAGTACCTTTTTAACATCAATTATCACACCTATCTTCCTCAGTAATATATATATATATATATATAAAATTAACTCATTAATTTTATAAAGCCTTTAAATTGCAAATTAGCTTAAAAACTTGTATAAAAGATATTTCTCAGTTATGTACTATATATATATACATATTCTATTATATATATATTCATATAATTTATTATGAATTTTAATCATTAATTATTAAAATTCATTTTATGTAATTACTAAGCAATTATCTTAGTGATTACACTAAAGTAAATATAAATACCCTCTTGAAAGAATGTATATCTATTCCTAGTAAATAAGTAATGAGACGATAAATCACATTTCGGGATATTATTTATGTATAATATACTTAACAAATCTTATTTCTTTCTAGTGTATATATTATTTAATTATATTTTAAAAAAGATTATAATATATTTATATATAAATAAAATAATATTATAATATATATAATCTTATATATAAAATTAAATAATAATATATTACCATAAAATCATACTAATACTACTTATAAATTTTTGTTGTTATAAAGAACGTTCGCCTCATAATTAATGAGAAAAAGTAATATTTATTAAATAGCAATAATGTAAATTTAATTATTTTAATTAAATAAATTATTAAATTAATTAATATTATTATTATTAATTTATTAAATTTAATAAATATTATTAAATATAATTAATTAATTCACTAGTCTTCATAAATTATAAAATATATTGCTCTAAGATACTAATTTTCCAGTAATTAGTAAATTAGCATGTAAACAATAATAATATTATAATAAAATAATACAATAATAAATATTAATTATTATTGATTAATCTAGAAAAATAATATGTATTAATATTTTAATTTATTAATTTATAATTAAAATTTAATTATTATTATTATTTATTTAATTATAATATTAATATATATTATTATTATTATTATTTTTTTTTATATTAATTATTTATTATTGAAAAATCTGAAAAGTATTCGAAATTCCTGTTTAAGATATTTATTAATCGACTCTGCTTTCGACTAATACATACAAAGAGAACATC